>BRDA01062330.1:0-15638 GCA_036984385.1 Crenuchus spilurus | reverse complement strand
TTTGCAACCCTTGCTGCTCCGTTAACAGGATTGACCCTCAAGAGGGAAAAGAATCCAGTCAGATGGACAGAAGATTGTGAGAGGTCCTTCACAGCACTTAAAACTGCTTTGTGCTCTAAGCCAGTGCTGATCAGTCCAGATTTTAATAAGCCATTCAGAGTACAAGTAGATGCTTCAGAAGTTGGAATTGGTGCAGTCCTACTACAAGATGAAGAGGGCCAAGAACAACCTGTGTTATACCTTAGTCGTAAATTATTGCAGAGGGAGACTAGGTATTCCACAGTGGAAAAAGAAGCACTTGCAATAAAATGGGCTTTGGAGAGTAGGCCCCAGTTGGGACATACCATTGTAGGGGGGATTTTATTGTCTGCTAGTAGTTAATGTAAAGTCCAGTATCATAATTTTAACTGTGAGCTGTCTTTTGTTCCAAGCTAGCTAAGAAACATGTATAATGAGATTAGCATTAGCTAATAGCATTAGCCTTGGCTAATTGCATTAGCATTATCTGAAAATGATTGAGGGAGTTGGTATGTACTGGTAAAACCACAGCAGGGACAGAACAGGACTGAGATCTATGTTATGTGTTCTGTCACAAGCACATTTCATACAAATCAGATTGAAGTTCATTGACAAGAAAAGATGAAAAAATTATATAAATAATAAGAACTGTATAAACATTAAAAATGGATCCATAAGCTTAATGAAAATATAAAATATAACAGTGTAGAATGAAAGTAAAATTAATTTTACACAATTAAAAAATCTTTATTTAAATTATTAATTTTAGTGGCCAATTAACAATTAATTATTTTATTAATTCTCCCTACACAGTAAATCTGCCAGTGTTAAATCAACACTATTAGAGAAAAATTAACACTGGGAGTGTTACATTTTGACACCCTCATATATAACCTGACACCCTATAACTCTTATAGTGTTGATTTAACACTGGCATATTTATTGTGTATCACTATCACTTGCAATGTCCCTGACTCTCTTGGGAGGGAGCAGATGTGCACAGGTCTCCTGCAGTACCAGTGATGTCAAGCCCCAATTTTTTGAAACTGCTGGAGATACATTGGCGCCAGGCAGCTAGAGTGTTTGGAGGAAAGCGCAGATCTCCAGTTTTGATGGATCGCCCGGCAGACGCCTGAGTCAGTCCACATTGCTTATAGTGCTAGGGAGAGTGTGCCATCTTGCCCATCCAAGCAGGGCCGGCACACATCTGCATCTGTGCATGCAGCCTCATTTGTAGATGTGGGCACCACGTAAATCTTTGCTGTGCACCCCCACCCTGGTCCGACAATACATTCTGAGCAAAAATCCATTCTTCACACACACATCGGCCCGCTGAACAATGGCCTTGCCCGCGATGGACTTTGATCTCATGGGAAGATGTGCGAGGAGACTTGCATGCTGGAGGGAGGCAGGATGGAGGAAGCATTTGTGCTTAGTGCACCCACATGCCTAACACCGGTCCTGCTCTCAAGGCACCAGATGTCGATGGCAAGCAGAATGATCGGGGTTCAAACATAGTGGCAGCACCTTAGTCCACTGAGCCTCTCGGGTCCTCATATTTCTGTTGAACTGAAACAGTTATTATTATTATTATGATTTTGAGAAGATGTCTATGAAAATAATCAATTATTTCCATAAATCAGTTGTCAAAAGCCCTTTAAAATTAAAAGCTTTGGATGATCTTTCTCATTATGGTAGCTTGTCAAACAGGCCACGATTGTGTTGACTTGTATATATGGACAGTGGGTGTGTGAGTGTATGCAGGGAGGCGAGTTTTCCTAATGACAGCTTTGACAGTTAAAGCACATGATGGATGTAAATCAGTAGCTGAAGCAGACTTTGTGATCATATTAGCAGTGTAAACACTTGGTGGAGAGGAGCAGTGTCACTCAAACCCTAAAACAACAATTAAGCTTGGCACACTGCTGGCAGGAATGCCCACGGACAGAGACTGCTCCGTAATTACTTTTAATTAATCTCACTAAATTGAATCGGTTGGGAATTTACTTGTGACAATCATATTTCCAACATCACATGGGGACAGATTATCAAGCAAGGGGATAGAAGCTGCATTTTGCATTCATCAGAAAGTGTGGAGTTAGAGAAGGAAGCAGAAAAACAGACAAGATGATTGACTGGCACTTCTCCCTGTAGGTGGGAGAGAATTTTAAGTTACTACTTCTATACTAAGTTACTGTGTCGTGTGGTAGAAAATCGTTTGTCTTGGTCTTGGCCACTTCTGGTTTCAGTCTTGACTCAGACTCAACTGCTAAGACTCTTAAGCCTACTTTACACCTAACAACTTTCACGCGATTTTACAGTCGCAGACAAATTTTCAAATTTGGGCTAAAATCACAAGAGTCTTGCTAAAGTCGAGTTGCAGTCGCATCATCTCGATCGTTAAGTGTAAGTAGGGTTGCCACCCGTCCTGTAAAATTTGGAATCGTTCCTTATTTGTGAACTAAAAGCCATGTTCTGTATTGAGCCGATACGGGACGCGATTTGTTCCGTATTTTCATCAAAGGGGGAGAAATGCGATTGAACTGAGAGAGCGCCCTCCAAAAACACCGTCATGTTATATTAAACAGAGACGAGTCAAACACTAGGATCCAGCGGAGCTGCTCAGTCTGAAGCCCGCCTACAATCTCACTGATTAGTTCAGCCGTTTGTTGCTAATCTGTGATTGGCTGGCCCCGCTGTCATTTCATCTGTTTCACTGTCAAATGCCAAGTGCACACTTTTTAAACAGAGCAAGATTCATGCAGAACTCTCTGATTGTCTTTCCTCCGTTTAGTGGAGAATACACTTCTCGGAATTCATTCATTCACAGAAATTATTAACGGATCTTATAAGTCTATGTCTATAATATGTATCATTCTAGGTGTAATTTTATGTAAATTAGGTCTATTAACCACACATTCCAAAAATAAGTGCAAAACTGTTGGTAATGAGTTGGAGTGAAGTTTGACACAAGTTTCAGTGAAGTGAAGAAATTTGCTGTTTTTAACCGTTTATTCATATTTAATAATGCATTATAATAATAAGTTGAACTTATATAGTGCATTTCTATTTTCTATTATTTTATTAATAATTAATATTAATATCAATGTTATTTTATTATTACTAATAACGATTAGTTATTAGTATATTGTTAATAGTAACTAGCAATGATTAATAAAATATTAATACATATTTTTAAGTAATGTATTATTTGTTAATAATAAAAAAAAAAAAAAAAAAAAAAAAAAAAAATTTGTCAGTTTTTTTTGCGTCGAGGCGTTCCGATCAAATCAAACATGTTTAATATTATTGCAAGTCGTAAAAGTTGACTCGAGCAAATAGTGACGTGAACGCTGTCGAGAACCAATAGGAGAGCTACGGGAAGCCGCAAAGGCAAGTATATGAATGTCTGGCAGGTAAATATGGCTGGAGAGCTCAGAAACTACGGTTCTCCTGGACTGTAGAAAAGGAGGAGAACCTAGTGGAGCGAGCAAGAGTTTTACCATTTATTACACAACAGAGAAAAAGGAAAAAAGTGGACAAATTGCTGAAGCCCTTGAAATCCCAGGTGTGTGTGCTATGCTAAAGCTAACTAGCTAACTAAACACTCCTGAATGGGGCTATTTAACAATAATTTAAATCTTAAAAGTTATTGTTTTCCCAACAGCTTGAAGAAAATGAGGAGCAGACACACAGGACCAGGAAATTGCATGGATGTGAATCCTATGTTGACAGTATTTTGAGCTCTGATAGCTCTGTATCTGTAATGCATGTTACTATATTTAGATTTTGCACTACGTTGTCTTATTGTGCGTTGGGTTATTTTTGACACAACGAAAGCTTTAATAAATACACATTTTGCAATAATTCTGCTCTTTATTGAATTCATTCTATGTAAAACGAAAGCAGATGGGAAATAATCTCAAAATAATCTAGTTGCAGTCTTTAAATTAGTGACCCTGCAAGATCCACAGTCTTTCCAAAATCTTAAGCCTGCGACTAGACTGTGACTAAAAAGTTTGTAGACGTGAGATGGTCTCAGACTTTAGTCTGTTAAAAGTCTTTTCAGAATCTTTTCAAAGTCATTAGGTGTATGGGAGGCTTTAGTCTTGATCCAGACTCAATGTGTCCCAGTCTTGGTCTAAATTTGAACTTGGCTCTTACAGTTTTGACTACAACTCAAGTCCAATTACCTTCACTTTTCTCCAGTTGCTCTAGATTTTGAAGCCTGTTCTAAAAACTAAAACCAATTTCCGCCATCTAGTCCTACAGTCATTTATCCACCTGTCTATGCTGATTTACATTACCTTTTCCCTTCATCCTTCTCTTTCTTTGTTTCTATTTTGTCTGAATGTTTTTTTCTATTCCTGTTTGTCCTTCTTGTCCTATGTGTGATTATGTTACTTTTTAATGCAACATTAATGCCAATAAATCACTGCTGAATAAAGATGGGCGGGTGGGTCACTGGCTGGAAGTAGAGCACATTTGAGATGACAGAGATAGCTTAACCTTTGACGACAAGCATTAGGAGAAAGATAAATATGCAGGCTGCTGTCTGTGAGTGATGGAGAACATCTCATCTCCTTGCAGTTCAGTACAATGGTTCTGAAGGAAACGGCTGGATGCAAAGAGAACATCAAAATTCACCAGTAAAAGCACTGTTTTCCATAAGATTGATCTCTTACTCAGCTGTCTTTTTGTCTCAAAACAGTCAATACTCTACACAGAGAGACCTATAAATGTACAGATAGGGATCATATTTCAGTGTCCATTCTCTCTGCCTTTCTCTCTCAATCCATCATCCGTTTATCTACCCATCCAGTCATCCATCCATTTGTCCATACATGCATCTGCACATTCATCCATCGAGCCATCAATGCATACATTCAGCCAATTCGTTCATCTATCCATTCATGTCTCCACCCATCCATCTGCTTTGCTGTTTATCCATTCATCCATCCATCCATCCACACATCCATCTGTTTTGCCATTTGTTCATCCATACATCCATGTTTCTGTCCTTCGTTATCCATCCATTTATCCATTGCCATATTTATCTGTTCATCCATACATACAGTATGTTTTGTAATTTGTCCATCACCCACACATCCATCCATTCATGACCAATAGTTAATTTCAGCTACATTTATCCATCCGTCCATCCATCTATCCATCCAAACATCTATTCATTAGCCCATCCAATCATCTATCTGTTTGTTTTGATAAAAGGAGGGATGGATGTATCAAGACAAACAGATGGATACATATTTGGAAAAGTGTATGGTATAGATAAACAAATAAAGGTGTGGATGTAGAGAATAAATTTCATCCATCCATCCATCAATTCATCTATACATCTATCCATCCATCCATGATCAATACGTGGATGCAAGAACAGACTGAAAAATGCATGGATATGACTTATTTGTTCATTGCAACCTCTTTTATCCATCAATTCAACCATCCATCCACTCATCTGTTCTTGATAAATGGAGGGATGGGTGAAAGGATAGAGGATAGGAATCCATCCGTCCATCCGTCCATTCATATTTCTCTCTACCTCTCCATTCCTGAGCACATAGTTAAACTGAATTCCTGAATAATGATCTGTAAAGAGCGGAAATGCTGCCCTTTTCTCTCTGGCACCCATTTACACCTGAAACGATTCCAATCTGTGGTGCCGTTACAGAATGGCAAGTATTTGAAGTGCACATGATCAAACATTTGTCCATTCCATTAAAGAGCAGAGATAGCTGCGAGTGATTGAGTCTTGATGTTAATCAGATTCTCTGAGTGTTTTCCCTGCCTGTTGCAGCCTGATGCAGTCTGATGCAGTGGTGTACTTGGCATTCAGTCTGCTTTAGAGGCCAGCAGAGCCGTGCTGAGAGGCTACGGGTGAGAGAGGCACAATTTCATTTCTGCAGTATAGCCCAGTGCTAGCATCGCTCCCTCAGGGAGACACACTCCTGATTGTGTCCTTGACCTTCTGAGGAACTCTGCAGGAATGATATGGAGATAACACACACATACACACACAGGCACACTAACTTCTCTGCCCGCTAGCATATCTCAGCTCTGGCTGCTCTACAGTCTTTCGTGATGAACAGGTGGGTTGTGAAGTACAAGCAGCCACGTGTGGATACTTCATGTATACGGGTTTGCTCTGTAAATGTTTCTTTTACAGCTTGATTGAAATTTCCCATGAACTGTGGTTCTGAATCAGGCTGAAACAGCTCAGCCTCTTTGGCCAGAGATTTGAGTAATCACACACACACACACACATATACACACACAGATTTTTATTTAACTTCTAAACATGACATCATAACTAAGTCACCTAGAATTAAATTAAGGCACCAAAAGCATCATTAACATCATATTAATTGAGAGGGGAGTGTTGAATATAATGCATCTTTACTATTTAAGATTCACCTTAGTGATAAGAATGTTTTTCATAAAACTTTCAGCCCACAGAGTGAAAAAATTGAAATACATTTACAATAAATTTGCATATTATTAGGTCAGAATTGAATTTTAATTGAGGCCTTTGTTCTTTTAAACTTTTTAAACTCCACACTCATTTCTAGCATCTTCTAGTGAATGTATTTTAGCCTAACATTACTCTACCGATTGGTAGAGATGGCACAATCACATTGTGTTAAGTTAAGTTCAATATATACATATACAGGGGTTAGACAATGAAACTGAAACAGCCAGTCTGGACCAGTCTGGTGGCCAATCTTCATTAATGTCACATTGCACCAGTAAGAGCAGAGTGTGAAGGTTCAGTTAGCAGGTAAGAGCACAGTTATATAGTATATTACAATGCACACAACATTATGGTGACATACCAGAGTTCAAAAGAGGACAAATTGTTGCTGCACGTCTTGCTGGCGCATCTGTGACCAAGACAGCAAGTCTTTGTGTCTAAATATTATTGAGCCACTTTGGGGTGTTTTGGAGGAGCGAGTCAGGAAACGGTTTCCTCCACCAGCATCACGTAGTGACCTGACCACTATCCTGCAAGAAGAATGGCTTAAAATCCCTCTCACCACTGTGCAGGACTTGTATACATCATTCCCAAGATGAATTGACACTCTATTGGCCGCAAAAGGAGGCCCTACACCTACTAATACATTATTGTGGTTTCAGTTTCATTGTCTAACCCATTGTCTTTCATTGTCTAATATATATATATAGTGACTTAAATGTGCCCCACCAAATGGTTGAGCAGGATGTTAAAGGGTTAATCTCTGAATGTATACATACATTAAACATGGAGTAAACATGGTGTTCCAGTGCATTCAATAATGGACAAAATCCTAGCCAGTGGTGGTTGGTGTTTGCTAATGTACACACATGCACACACACACACACACACACACACACACACACACACACACACACACACACACACACCTACACACACACACTCAGCCTGGTGGAGGGCCAAGTCTCGCCTTGCCATAGTGTTGCTCGCATCCTTGATTTTAATCAGAATATCTAATAGGTAAGAGGCAGGAGGCACGCATTGTAAATTAATAGGATTTACTAGATGAGCTTGAGTCAGTGCCATTTCGTTCCTGCCCCCTACACACACATGCACACTTATACACACACACACACACACAGATGCATGCTGTGAGGCTTTGCCTGTCAATTACATTCTCACTGGGCGAGAAACACCGGTGACTTCATCAAGTGACAGCATGCACCAGCCTCCGCCTCATTGTGCCCATGACACGCTAAAAATGTACCATATCAAAGTGACATTGAGTCCTAGCTAAGCACAGAGCAGGAGCAATGGAGACTGGGATATTCATAAATAAAAGCTAACGTACGGCAAGCTCAAGGCCATGGAAATCCTGTTTATGCTCTTGTACACAAACTCACACACATATGTACGCACACATACACACACAGGCACCCTAGGTTCAGACTCTACAAACACTTTCCGACCCTCCCTCACATCCACACACTCACACATGCTCATGATCAGACACGTTTGTGTTCACACGTCTTTTTTATTTTTTAAGAATCTGATTTAGATGTGATGTACGGCAGCATAATGTCAAGGTTTCTACTTTGATATCTGAATCAAAGACAGCATTGGGGAAGCAGATGGAATTATTTGTAAGGCAGGGGGCAGAAGAGGAAAAAAACACAAGTGCAAAAATACATCATGGTGTTCATCTGGATCTAAGGTGGAAATGGCTTCTTCCTTAAACCAGACTCAAGCTGGATTAGCTTTGCCAGGGGAGATACTGCATACTACATTACAACTTTAAAGAGATGACTGATAAAGTCTTTGATTTTAACCTTTTTCATTTCCATATTACATTTCCTGAATGTGAAGTGAAAGCCTATTATTCATTAATGACATGGAAAAACAATACAAATCATGAACATTATTCATAAATGATAGCAATGAGGAATAGAAGCCTGGATGAACAAATGAAAATTAACCTACTAACACTGAGAAAGGCTCAGGGCAAATGAGGGCATTAAGAATACACAGAAGAAACTGTTCATTACACAGCATGTTACAATCCTGTGTTACCTATTCAACTTTCTAACACTTACAGAGTTTTTTTCCATTCTTCCATGATATAACATTTCAGCTGCTTGACCTTTTGAGTCTCCTTTATCTCCTTTATGATGCGCAATGGGTGACAGCTCTGGGCTACAAACAGGCCAGTTTCGTTTCTGGACTCTTGCATTATAGAGCAATGCTATTATAATACATGCAGAATCTGGTTTCGTATTGTCTTGCTGAAATAAGCAAGGCATTCCCTTCCATCATCTGGATGTTGCTCCAAAACATGTATTTAATATTCAGCATTAATACTGCCTTGGGCGGCACGGTGGTTTAGTGGTTAGCACGTTCGCCTCCCAGCGCTGTGGTCTTGGGTTCAAGTTTACATGTTCTCCCCGTTCTTTCCTCTGGGGTCTCCGGTTTCCTCCCACAGTCCAAAAACATGGAGGTCAGGTAAATTGGATACTCTGAATTGTCCATATGTGTGTGTTTATATGTGTACGTGTGTGTGTTTGTGTTCACCCATTGATGGACTGGTGCCCTGTCCTGGGCTTAGTTGAATAGTGTACTGCCCTGCCCTGCACCCAGTGAGGGGGTAGGGGACTAACCGCGACCCTGATTAGGAATAAGCGGGTGTGACAATGAATGAATGAATGATTAATACTGCCTTCACAAATGTGCAAGTCAGTCATACCATGTACACTAATTCTCTTAAATTAACTTTAGTCCAGAAGATGTGGCACGTGTTTCCAAAAAGAATAAAAAATTTGTTGGGCCACATGACACTTTTCTACATTTTCATTTAAATAGAGAGTTTAAATTTTTGCATATCATTGCATTCTGTACATTGTGCACATTGCCCCAACTCTTTTGGAAACAAGCATATACAATAAATTCCAGGAAAATACAGAAACTCAAGAAGTATAATGAATATACGGATGTGGAACAAGTAACAGTAGAGAGAATACACAGAAAGTAACAAACTGAACTCTCAGGTGAGGTGCATGACCAAAGGGCAGAGTCAGAAAAGCTAAACAAAAGCACAAGCCGAGGAGTTCAGAAAGGAAAGGAAAACAAGACAGATTCAAGAGAGGTGAAAATGTTACATAGTGATCTTTGAGGAGAAATAATTCTGAAGTTAGTAACCTTCTGTAAACAGTCGAACCTGGAGCTCTCTCAGTAATTATATCCCCGTTTCAATCCTCCTCATACTGACGGAATAACAAAATCTGCTAAAAGACATGGCAGTGCTCCATGTTGTTATTGTTATTGAGTGTGGCACCTTTTATGTAACACTGATGTGAACTTCCAGGCAAAGCAATAATGTTCCATCTAATCTGTGTTCACTTTTGACACTTAATTCCATACAAATTGGCAACACAATGCAAATTACAGTGGATTACTGGTTCCATCCAGCTTGAAATGAGGAGCAACTACAACAGGAAACTTTTGTTAATTTCTAATCTCATTCCAGCCGACAAAGAAGACAAACAGTCTAAGATTTGAAAGGGCACTCACCTTTTCAACTAAAGTGCAGGTAATACAAAGTGTAGGAGGGGCTAGCAAAGAGGAGAAGGGAAAAACGTAATAGCCTTCTACTTGCATTTCCACAGTACTCTGACCCTCTGTCTCTGGTGGCCAAAAGCCTGATGCCAAACCCTATATTTACATCTGGGCCTTCTCCCCCAGGGTCAGCATAAGGGAAATTACTTTTGCCGGACCTGAAAAGCGACACAGCCAGGCCGCAGGAAGGCTTTTAGTGGAGCTTTTTTGTGTGTGTGTTTGCTGTAGAAATCCTTTTTTTTCTGACAAGTCCTTCAACCCTCTCATTGCACGAGGCTGTATGCATGCTATTTGGCCCGGCTGTCCGCGGGGTCAGCAGGGAATTAGCCTCATTGTTTTCCTCGTCCTTCCACTGCACCACTTCAGTTTGTTTGTATTCATCAGTTTCTGTGAGGGTTTTTGACTGCGCTATAGCATTGCTCTCAGCTTGTTTGCTCGGCCCCCTCACTGGAGAGTCATTCTGCTGGCCTCTCACACCCTCAAGCCTGATTTTAGCATTAATGTTTTTGCCCAGGCTATGCTAGCTAGCTCCAAATACTCTTCAACTACTCAGTGGAGGAAATAATGGTATGGCCAGCCTGTAGATATATCTGTCTGGAGATGGTACTGAAGAGAGATGCTGTATGGAAGTAGCTGTCACATATGTAGTATGAACTTGAAGCATCCTTCAGTGTCATTATCTAAAGCACATTTATATACACTCACTGGCCACTTCATTAGGTACACATTCCTTGGGATAATATAGGTGCACTTTGTAGTTTTACAATTACAGACTGTAGTACATCTGTTTCTCTGTATACTTTGTTAGCCTCCTTTCATCCTGTTCGTCAAGTCAGGACCCCTCATGCCAACAAACAATAGACAATGAGTGAAAATACAAAGTATGTGTACCTAATGAAGTGGCCTGTCCTATCTGTTTATGTTTTACCTGGATCAGCTGCCCACCAACAGCCAACTACTGTGACCTGCTCCAGATGCCCTACTCTACTGCCCACATTGGAGTTCATATGGACTTTCTGGCTGTTATCATTGCTACCATTCAACTTCATTACCATGCAACATCATTCCTGTCCCACTACTGTCACCATATCAATTCACATGAACATTACAACAACATCATATGATTATGATTTATCACAAACTTAGAATTAGTAGACCAGAGGAGGATGGGTCCCCCATGTGAGTCTGGTTCCTCCCAAGGTTTCTTCCTCCAGCTCTGAGGGAGTTTTCCCTTGCCACTGTCACCGTTGGCTTGCTCATTGGGGATTAGGGATTAATGATTTGATGTTTGTAAAGCTGCTTTGTGACATCAGTTGTAAAAAGTGCTTTATAAATCAATTTGATTTGATCTGATTTGATGTATGTAAAAGATAATATTATAATATATATATATATATATATATATATAATATTTTAAAGGTTTATTAATTTATTATTTTTGTTTTAATTTATTATTTTCTTATTAAGCGCTATAAAATTAACCTTGAGTCATAAACTTATGTAAGTAAAGGCATGGAGGAACTGTTTACTGGTTAGTAACTGCCTCAGACAAAAAGTTGACATTTAAAGCTGATAGCTGCTGAGATAAATGTCAGCACTATTTTTGAGTTTTGCCAGATCTTTGCATCCTCTATACAGCCCATGAAAAAATCACGCAATGTGGAGATATAAAGAAAATAGTGTCTGAGACAGCTGGATGCAGTATTTGGCTCTATTTTCCACTGAAATGGACTGGTTTAATCAGGGAGTAAGGGGTGAGAGAGGTTGACTGGATGGTACTGGATGTCGTAGTGCAGGGTTTGTAAGTGTTTATAGTGGATGACTGAGAGTGAAATGTCACAATGTGGCACAAGACTCTAATCCCTCTGCTCTTTTGGTTTGTCATTCAGG
The DNA here is from genome assembly GCA_036984385.1 of Crenuchus spilurus. Classification (NCBI taxonomy): domain Eukaryota; kingdom Metazoa; phylum Chordata; class Actinopteri; order Characiformes; family Crenuchidae; genus Crenuchus; species Crenuchus spilurus. The sequence goes on along the minus strand of BRDA01062330.1, from coordinate 3,631 downwards.
CCTTAGAATAAGAGATCATAAGACAATGACTGTGTAGATATTACTGCATTTGTAATGTAATGCTTTGTGATGAATCTACAAATTGTGGAGAACAGACATATGTGCTTATAATTACATTTCCTTCTAATATTGCTTTTGTAAAAATGGTGGAAAACCTCTTATGTATATGAGGGTTTCTTTTTTTTCCTGAGGACAAAAGTTGTTCCTCAGCATTTTAAAGCTAGAGTGGATCAAATAATATGTAATACATACAAATGAACACATAACTATATGAGCATATTCACTGACCTGACTGTACTCCATCTGTTTCTCTGTATACTTTATTAGTTATCTTTTAGGGGATTGGGACCCCCTTAGAGCAGGGATTATTTGGGTGGTGGATCATTTTCAGCACTGCAGTGACAGTGACGATGAGGAGTAGAACCATAGGTGGACTGCAAAACTGTGCTTGTTATTGAACAGGGACAACACAAAATAAACACTATGGCTATGAATCAAACAAAACAGATACACAGACTAGCGTGAACACTCACAATGACTAACAAAGACTATGGAACATGAGGTTGCTATTAAACAGTACATGATTAAGGAGTGTGATACAAGAGGCTGTGATTAACAAGACAGACATGTGTTGACAATGAACTTGACGAGACATGACAATACTAGGGGTGTGAACATAACACAGGCATGACATGAAAGACAAAGATGCACATGTGACAAGACATGGGGGCGTGGCTCAAGACGCAGCGTCAGGCAGAAGGTCACATTGACCTTGTACAGTCAGAGTAGCTTAACTGTTGGTCACACATAGTCACTCACTGGTGGTCACAGGATGCTACACGGTAAATCTGCCAGTGTTAAATCAACACTATTAGAGTTCAATTAACACTGAGAGTGTTACATTTTGACACTTTCAGTGTTAATTTAACTCTAATAGTGTTGATTTAACACTGGCAGATTTATTGTGTATGGGCTGAATATGTTTGGTTGGTGTATTTACCTGTTTACTTAAAACAAAAATTACAACAAGAAGTCCTGAAAACTTTACTTATTCTTCTTCTTCTTCTTCTTCTTCTTCTTCTTATTATTATTATTATTATTATTATTATTATTATTATACTGTTGTTGCTGCTGCTTTGCTATTTAACACAATTAACCCAATTCATGGAAATTGTACTATAATATAAATAAACAGTAATGAAATGGTTACATTTTCACAGACAGAAAATGCTGTTTTTTGTACATAAATCATTAATATTTCATCAACGGTGAAGAGAACACATTCACAGTGCTCCTCATGGCTACAAAGCAGTTTTTTCTATGATCCCCAGTCTTGTCTTGACCAACATCTGCTGTGTAAAAACAATAAAAAAATAAATAAATAAAAAATAAAAAAAAAGATTGACTGTATATTTCACCTCTTGTTGCATCATCATGGCTCAGATACATATACTCACAAAAGACTCCTAAGATAGCTCAAGGAATATGAAGATATAAGCTTTATCAAACATGGCTTTACTGGCCATAGACTAATCCAGATATCTGTTCAAGGGTGATATATTCAAGGGTGCTTCTTGTAAAATTCAAGGGTGCTTTATTAAGTACACATAGCTTGTTTTTAGACCCATTATCCATTTCATCAGCTCCACTGACCGTATAGGTACATGTTGTAGACACAGCAGAGCTGCAGTTGACTTTAAACACTATATTAGCTCACTGTCACCTCTATTAGACACAGCTACCTTGTTGGTCCACCTTGAAGATGTAAAACCAGAGACGGTAGCTCATCTGCTGCTGCACCGTGTTGATCATCTTCTAGTCATTCACTGGTGGTCACAGGATGCTGCTGTCTGGATAGTTTTGATGACTATTTGGTTGACTATTCTCACAGTGTCTGATCCACTTATACCAACACAGCACACACTAACACATCACTACCATGTCAGTGTCAGTGCAGTGCTGAGAATGATCCACCACCCAAATAATACCTGCTGATAAGTGAATTTTGAACATATACATCTTGGTATAATTGTTCATAGGATTTTTCTAGATGTACTAGCGTAACAATGAAAGTTGAGAGTTTCTGGTTGATTCAGTGCTGTCATGTTCTGATGAGTTGAGGCTACAAGCAACTCATCTAGGAACAGCCTTGCTGGTCTCACTGACAGATTGAAATGTGAGAACGCAGTATAGACACCTGGAATTGTCAAGCTTCAATAAACATTGACTGAGATGAGAGGTTACTATCCCATCAATCGTGGGCTGAGAGACAGGGAGAAAGACTGATATTGACTGACTCTCTGCGTTTGCCCAGTGTAGCTCCAGGCTCATTTTCGTACACTCTTATTACTGTAGGTGAGATGTCATTATCTACTCTTCCAAGCAGTAGCACTGCCCCTGAAGAAACGCTCACAGATGTTGAAAGCTAGTCTGCGGAAGATTTTCGGTATTTTAGTACGGATTACAGTGTGTGTCCATCTGCCTGGCTAAAAGTGGTGCAAGCAAAACAGGGGCAGTGCCAACAAGATACAAACTATGTAATAAATAACATATATTTAATCAATAATTCCTCAAATGAAATGGGAATATGGGTTGGCACAAGCTGTGATGACATCCATATTATTCATTAACTTTTATTATTATTATATAATGATTATTGATAATTTTTGTATGGTTATTTTAGGACTTGGGCATTGAGGGTTCAATTCCAAAGCTAATCATTGGTGGTACGTACACGATGTTATCCCTCAGGATTTGATTGGCTAGTTTAATCTAATCAATGTGTAACCATGTAATTACAAATTGCAAACAATGAGCATTACTCTATTAATTTTATTTAATTTACTGAAATGTTTGAGTATGTTTCTATTTGTTTAGATGTGAAAAATAATCATTTTGAAAGTTTAGCATCTGCACTTTTGACAGAATTTCTTCATTTGAACAAATAATTGACTGTTAGCATTAATGTAATGTGTATACATGCTACAACTGTGGGGTTTTGATTAGCAGGACAGAACAGGACAGCCTTTGGCATATTCCAGTCTCTAGTGACTAGTTATTAATGGCACTTTGCATTCAATAGCTAGGGTTGCTTGTGTTTTGTTGTGTACACTATGGCATGTTAAATCAATAGCACTTTCATAAATTAAGTATTCAGTTAAGCTGTAGATTGACAGTGTTTAAAATCAATGCACTAATTGGTGAGAGACCACTTTCCCAATTAGCAGTTTGTGCATCAATAATCAAAGTGCTTTATATACATTTACATCTTTAAGAATAAAATCTTTACATGTGAAATGTTCATGACAGGATAGGAGTAATAATTTCAATGTATTTAATTGTTTAATCAATATGTGAGGGTTGGGTGGATGGAGAGAAGGGCGAACACAGGCAGAGATGATGTAAAATAGGTGATTTATTAAAAGGGAGACTGGATAAACAAAACGGCAGCACGATGGCTGGAAACAGAACAGAAACTAAGACTAAGACAAACTAACTGAAGACTGGAACATAAAACAAGAAGGAGTTACAAAGCGACACGGCAAGGTCAAGGTAGGTACAGGACAACGTGAATCTGAGACAACGACAGGGATCTGTGGTAGAGTGAATGTCAGGGTTAATGTCAATGACC
>BRDA01062329.1:0-14865 GCA_036984385.1 Crenuchus spilurus | reverse complement strand
AAATATTGACATTTGCCATCTCAACATCATTGCATTCAGTTTTTATTCACAATTTGTTTAGTGTCCCAACTTTTTTGGAATCCGGTTTGTACATTATGAAACTGTATATAAATAGATAGATAGATAGATAGAGAGATAGGTGTGTGTGTGTGTGTGTATGTAAACAGGTAATACTGATACTAATATATCACTGATACTAATAATATATTCTAATTAAGGTGGTAGTAACTTCAGGTTACTGCATTACATGAGGATGATCGAACTATAAAATACCCCCCTGGGTGTGTGATGGGGGACATACATTGAGAAGAGGTGGTACAATACATTGAATGTTTTGTTTGAGGTGTGGAAAATGGGTTGTAAAGCAAATGTAAATGATTAACAAAAAGGAGTGATTGTATTTGCAGGTGTCAAAAGCCCCAGTGTGAAGGAAGAAGCTGAATTTGTAGGTGTATTGAAGCATACAGTCATACAGGTCAACCAGCTGTGGCAAAAATCCCAGTTTAGAGGGATTTTGGGTGACACGGCCTGTGAATGGAAATTCACATTAAATTTCAAGCAAGAATTGCTTCTAGAAGTCAATGCAGGTCCTTCACAAACAACTTCTTAAAGAACACTCCATTGGGAACTGTATACCATCAACAAATGGAGCAGAGTGGCATGCAAGAGGCCTTCAGCCTTGTATGCTGTGAGCCAATTCTGATGAGAATTTCTTATGGACTAGGATTAGTCCATAAACAGATAGATTCTTGTATTTCACACTGTAGTCACATAGTATATGAAGAGTTCGGTCATATATGACGATCTCCATGTCCACATATTTCAGTATTTCATAACATTGCATGTCACTTTATATTAAATCACAACAAATTATACACAGTTCAAGTGTAACTGTATTGCTATGTGTGATGTAAACTGGTTTAATTCCCAGACCAGTGTTCTCACTCATCAGATAAGCCTGAGTCAAATATTGTCTGCCTTATCATGTCTGTCCTCAGCAGGATAAGTCATCAGTTTGCTGTTAAGCTGGCAAAAGTATTGCATGTTGGGGACAGTTTCAAATCAGGCACAAAGATTTCATGCTATTACACCACAAAACCCACCAGTAAATTATTATATGGTGATGATTAACAAGGTCACATGCTCCCAGCAGGCTGAAAATATGGCTTTCCGTTCTACAGAGTTTGGGTCACACCTGCAGCTTCCTGTTTTGACCTGCCTCATGTGCAGCTACAGTACATCAACACCAACAAAGTTACTACTACTACTACTAAAGCTAAACAGTGTATTAGGCCTATAGCACTGAGGAGCTAGCACACTATTAACTTACATTATCCACTACCTCCACATGATCTAGCACATAACAGACCCAAGCCAATGTTATCTTACACTATTCACTGCTTCGATCAGCCTACAACACTGTGACTAAAGTGCCACAGTAAAAAGGCCATGAAGATATATACATATGCTTTGCATTTTCTTCTTCCTGGATCATTTTCTCAACCCAGGTACACACAAATGAGCCAAAACACTAAGACTACATTCACAGATAACTTTGATGAAATGAATGTCTGGGATATATTATGCCAGGGGTGCCCAATCATAGTCCTGAAGATCTTCCACCCTGAAGAAACCACATCAGAGTGACTCAGGTCTTCACACCAGCCCATTTCTCCTACATCCAACATGTCAACTACAGAACCAACTGTTCCCATATGATCTTATACAGAGGTGTCCAATCCTGCTTCTGGAGAACTACCACCCTGCAGAATTTAGCTCCAACCTTAATCTAATGAACTTGATAAAGGTAATGAAGACCTGGATATCAGATTGGGATGCATTGGATCTGAACTTCAGAGAGACCTCCAGGACTATGATTGGGCACCCCTGGTTTAATATATGCCAAACCTTCATATGTGCCACAAGATGATCAATCTATTGTTATGAACATTATGAGTTGGCATATTCTATAAAACACATAATGTACGATCACTCTTCAGATCTAATAAAACATTGTATCAGGGTGTTATAATATAGTTAGATAAAGATTTGCATCAGCATTTCTCATCCTATCCCCAAATAGATGCATTTATGATGGGAAAAACACCCACCATACTTCATGTTGCCCTGCATTCTGCACTTGTTGAGTCATGAACAGAGCAAGACATGTGGTTTATAACTTGTATATACACCCACATAACTCCATACCTCTGTCTATGACTAAACTAGTAAAGATAAAAAGTCCATCTTCATTCCTCATCAACCTTTGGATAAATATATGAGAATTAGATATTCTCTGTCTGTCAATGGAGTAGCCCATGTCCACTTGCTAATCACCTGGATTTGCCTTTAAAAGCACAGACTGCTCTTGATTGAGGTCAAGTCCACCTATTCTGAGGTACTGCACATCCTGCCGTGAACTCTGACTGAAGATTAATTAAGGATGCTTTACTTCACTGAATGAAAGAGCCTAGGAAAAGAGCTAAGCAAATCTAAGTAAAAAAGTTGGGATTGTATTGCGATTAGAGATGTATGATATATTAGCCTCTGATATATTATTTGGTGATAAAATGGAAATTATGATTGGTTCCAAACAGTGGGAATCTTCTTCTAGTCCCCACAGCCAGCAGCGGTAGCATAACACAACATGCCAAATCATTGAAGCTTAGCAGGTCTGAGTCTGGTTAGGATTTGGATGTGAGACCTCCAATGAAAAAGTTGTGTGCATTGAAATTCAAAGGTCTTTGGGACAGACATTAGACTCACCTCAACCAACACGAATGGCCAATGTCCAGGGAATGCTTCCTGACCTTAGAGAATCAGGATCCTTTACAGAGCACACCATCTTTTCTTTGGATGTCTCACATCCAAGTACTAACCAGACCTAGACCTGCTTAGCTTTAGTGGAGTTGCATGTTACGTCATGCAGGTGTTATGGTTGCAGGCCATTGTCTTATAGCTAATGTGTGGTGAGAGTTCTGGTGTTAACTAGGTACAGGTGGATGTTGATTGGAGGTGATTCTAATGTCTTTCTTAAATGTCAAAGAGCATTGTATGTTCTCTACATTAGAACATCCCTAATGTCATATGTCTGTCACTCCTGGCCACTTTGTGACTTCCTGTAATGATCACTGATGACTAATGTAGTGTATGCTTTACAGCACATTACAATATTTACATTAAAATTGTTTGTTTAAATGATTGGTTTTGGCCACAATCAGTTATTATTGTTAATAATCTTATGAAGTGCTGTGAAGGCTCATGGTAACCATATGGATATTGTTTTTTCCAGAACATCTTGACTTCTGTTTGGATCTTCAGACTCGTTCCTTTGATTGTATCTATCCATCAGTTGTTAATTATTGGTTATCATATCAGACCTGAAAATTCCATATTTGTGCATGATTAGAATTGTTGGCAGACCTTATAGACTAGTGATAGACTGATTAATCAGGTCGATTATTGCTATATTTAGACTCAGCATTGGCCAATTATTTTTAAACAAGCACATTTACAGGGAAATCTGTAGGCAGCCATATCAGGGTGGAAGCTGTAGAGCAATGTTAAAGCTCTTCCTAGTGTCAGAGAAAGACAGTACTAATAGATAGTGATGCACCAAAATTAAATTTGCAAATTACTAAACAAAATGAAACATTTGGTCGAATACCAAACACTGTTCTTCATTTATATAAATAATTCTACAATTAGTAACTAAACTATTTCCCAAAATAAATATTGTAGTTAGTCAGGAATGAACATCTGTATTTTAATATATGGACATCATTAGGTTTAATAACGGGTTTAATTGATTATTATTTTATATTTGTATATAAATGTCTAAAACTAATGATGTAAGCCACATAGATGTTTTATTTGTTTGATGTGAGTATCATTGGCTACAGACACTGAAACACATCACATTTCTTCTGGAAATTGTGAGACAATCCCTAACACTGCAGCTGCCGGAGCAAACACAATACAAGCTAACAAACAATACAAGCTAACACACACACTATACAAACTAACAAACACAGACTAACAAACACAAGCTCACAAACAACACAAAGCTAACACAAACGCAGGCTAACACAATACAAGCTAACAAACAACACAAGCTAACACAAACACTACACAAGCTAACAAACACAGACTGACAAACACAAGCTCACAAACAACACAAAGCTAACACAAACACAAGCTAACACAATACAAGCTAACACAAATACAAAGCTAAGTGGCGGTATTCTGGCTTCATATTAACAACTGTTGTTAAGTACAGGCTACACAGTAAATCTGCCTGTGTTAAATCAACACTATTAGTATTAAATTAACACTGAGGGTGTCAAAATGTAACACTTTCAGTGTTAATTTAACACTAATAGTGTTGATTTAACACTGGAAGATTTACTGGGTATGCTTGTAGTTAGCTGTCTTCCATTTTAGCATCAAACTGTAACTGTGCTGGTGGATCTGTGTTTTGTTAACTGGTGAGGAAAAGCGGGAATTACCGGTACGAATGTTAAACAAGTGTCCAATATCATACTTTACAGCAGTTACACTTTGGTTCATATTGAACTAGAAAAATGTAACAGTGTTCAAATAAATGTCATTGTTCAGTGTAAATGATTTGATCTCTTCACTTATTTGGTTGAACATCGAAAGTGTTATTTTTGGTATTTTTGGCCGAAAATGTTCAGTTACTGAATATTAGGTGCACTGCTAATAAACCTTTTCTTTTGTCTCAAGTCAAAAAATAATAAATTTTTTATATTTATATTTTATCAGAAGCAAAAAGACAACATGATATCTGCATTATATATATCGGCCTTCAAAATATTGGCATCTGCCACTGAAGAACCCTTATCAGTCAATTACTAATATTCAGCATTTTTTTTCCATTGCCTACTCCAAAACAATGACACTGGGTGTGAAGGAGAATAGGACATACTATGGCTGTGCAGTTCTTTAACCTCCTACTTCACTTCATAGTAAATCTGCATCATGCTGTCTGTCTGGAGGTCAGCGGATGCATAATGCCAAAGCCAAGCTGTGCACCCTCTGTTCCGCTCAGAGTTTCCTTTGTTTACCTGCAAGGTAGAGGTGGCAGAAAAAGCAGCCACTTATTCTGGATTGGTATCAGAAGGCATGTTGCTAGGTGACCGCATTAGAGGAAATGAAGTGTGGCTGCTGTCAGCTTCTGAGGGCGAGCCAGATCAACAGTCACACTTGGCTGCCACTGTGTAATAGCCACCAGCACGTCTTGCTTCTTACTGCATCTCGTCTGTGCCTGCGCTGCGTGGTTGCTTTGCGGCTGGCACACATGATGTCCTCTGCAGAATCATTTTTAAGGACTGTTCTCTTTTGAGTGATGGTGTTAAAGCTGAGTGGAAGCAAAGTTGATAAGCATATTTCTCAGAAAATAAAACAAGAAAAGGCTAAATGGACCAGGTACGGAAGTGCTTAAAGAATCATTTGTTTATCTTCAAACTAGCTGATACATGAAACATTTTACAGCCACAGTTGTAACTTTTTTCTCTTTAACAGACCAGACTGGCATTTTAAAATGTAGCCTGAATAACATCCAAACCAGTAACGTTGATATATCAACAGTAGGGTTGTGTATAACCTACGTATACTGGGGTTATGATACAATATATTGTGATACTAAGCAATATACTGTACATTTTTTTAAATCTAATTGTAGGAAAACAGCTGTTAGCTGTGCACTCTTACAGTACTTGTTTAGAATCTAATGGCTGAAGATTGATTACAATACTGACATCTAGTGGTCAGGGTTTTATACACAACACCAGATAAACCAATCTTTACATTTAACTATTAATTACAAATCAGTGCCATGTTTCTGACAATCAATAGTCTCACAAAACAATATTTATTACAATATTTAAGTTTATCAATATTGTCTTACATCCCTATTCAACAGAGGTACATCAGAAGTAAGAGGTACTGTTTATTTAGTACTGAGAGAGCATTTACATGGTATTTGTGTTTACCATTCAGATGCCTAGCAACACATGCAGCCTTATGCAAACGTTTGTGCACTCCTGGTGAAATGACACATAAGTTACTGAGTGAAAATATGTACATAAGTTCACAAATGAAAATATTTTCTGCAACTTCTAGGGCTTTCTGTTTATTTTCATTTTGTATCATTTATTATCAATTTATTATTAACTTAAACACATTGTGGGGGGGTATATAAGGTACCATAACCTATACACAGGCCACATTTTACATTTTCCAGAATATAAATAAAAAGTAACATTAAAATGTTCTGAAGTTTGTTCTCTGTACAAGATGGGTTCACTCATTACACACAGCCACCAATACTGCTGTGATACTGAATAACATTCCTGTAATCAGTGGTGGACAAAGTACTCAACTCTAGTAATTAAGTAAAAGTATTGATACTCATGGTCAAAATTTACTCAACTACAAGTAATAGTTGCTCAGTCAAAAGTTTACTCAAGTTAAAGTACTGAAGTACTTACTTTTGAAAATACTTAAGTATTCAAAAGTACATGCATTTAAAAATACTCAAGTATTCAAATGTGCAAATGATATTTTCTAATATCAGTACATTGCTGTATTGTTTTGAGTACTTTTACAGAACCTTATTACACCTGATGATGTATTGACATGAAGAACCACTCTGCAGCAAAAGTGATGAGCGAGTACACCTCTATCTGTATCTGTTCAATCATCTAAATTATCTGTACTCGGGGCCTAAACTGGAATTGGGCGTGGTTTAACATGAAGTGGGTGGGGCTTAAATCTACATTATTTTAAGTCTGAAATTGATATGGATTGATCAGAAGTTATGTCAGTCTTGTTCACTGTATTCTTCTCAAAAGCACGGCATTCAGTACGAGCAAAGTTTTCCAACTGACTTTATATCACCAGCCAAACTAAGAGGAAGCAGATAGTAAAAAAAAAAAAACGACCAGAGTGGAAGCTGTGATCAACGTGACACAAGCCGTTTTCAGCTCTGTCTTGTCAAATGCACCGTGTACGTTGCGAAACCAGTTCACCAAGTAACTTTAAATATCATACAAACTGAAATACAGGCGAGCTGAAGAAAACCTAAGGAGTACTGAACAGAGCAGTGAGCGTGAAGCCAAGCACAGAGAGATCAGTCAGTCGCTGTCTGTGTGTGTGTCACTGTCTCTGTGTGTGCAAGAGTTGCTGCAGACAGGGTTGCCAGGTCCAACAAAAATTTCCCGCCTAAAGTCAGTCTAAAACCCGCCCTTCAGAAGCGTAAACTAGCCCAAAATATATGTCTGTCACACGTTTGAAGCGAATGGCAAAACAACTGAGTGTACGACTTAGTATTTTGTTTATAAGGGATTTATTATCAGTATTGCTGTTTATCTTTATTAATTTTTTTATAAGTTTTATATCCCAGTCAAGAACATTTAATAGTAACATAATTAGCAAAAAAAAAAATCCCTGACTTTTACTTACTCATTTCTGTTCTGGGCCCACCTGAACTCTTTTCTCTCCTCTGATACTCTTTGTTAACATTATTTCATCGTCTTGTGATTTCTGGTTACATGAAGTGCTATTATGAACTTTTGGACAGTTCTTTCCATCTGTTATTTAATGTCACTCAAGGTCAGGCATACACAGTTTTAACTGCCATTTTCTGTTTTCCTCTTCTCTCCTTTTTTTCGTGACTTTTAAGGGTTCCTCCATTTCAAACTTTTTATATTACTGCCTTCCTTTAGTTGTCGTTATGTTCTCCTCATTCTTATTGTTATAATCAGTCTTCCTTAGTGTCGACCTGTACACGATTGCCGCCGTGTTGACGTAACATCCAAGGCAACACCCACTTTTTTGTTGTTTTTTGACGGCATTTTTAAAAATAGCCCAAAAATGCACCCCGCCACCCCTGAATTTTCACCCGCGACTGGATTTTCAAACAAGCCCAATGTGGCGTGAAAACCGCGAACGTGGCAACTGGGGCAGGCGCTGTGTGACTGGCCAATCACAGATCGTGAAGACAGTCAGTCACCCAATGAGGACGAGTCAGTTTTCCTTCAGCACGAGTTATCCTCCTCAGTCCCGATACAGGACACTTTAGAAACAAATTATATTTTGTAATGAAATATGTTCATTGCAGCCATTTAAATGGCATAATACAAAAAAATTGCATGGAGAATGTAAGATATTCAGTGTCCAGTATACTGGACGTTTGGAATTAAGGGCATGAAATCTGAAAGATTTTGAAAAATGAACTCATTTGTTAGTACCAATACAAGATACAAATTAAATGTATTTTCTGAGTTAACTGTTAGTGGGAATATGTAATACATTTTTTACAGTAAAACTACATACTGATAAGAACAAATATAAACATTTTGCAGTACATTTCTATTATTTTATTATTATCTAATAATAATAATAAAATAATTATTATTATTTTTTATCTATTATCTAATAATTCAAGCACCTCTTGTACTTTCAGCCATAAAAAGACATGAGAAGGTGAGCATAGCATTGAAAAATGTAAAAAAATATAGAGGAATACCAATGGTTTTAAGACGTGTGTATTTGCTATACATAGCATGCTTAACGCAGCATTCAGTAGTCTTAACTGCAAATGTCCAGATGGCTGGACATAAATGTTTCACACGAAATTTAAGACTTTGCAAAAAACTTCCCATTGTTAATATAATTATTTTTTGTATCCTTAAACTTCTAGAATAACATATATACCAAGACATTTCAGTTATCTATTTCGGATAATTAAGTTATTTTTTGTTCGGTCACGGAGGCGAGGAGCGTCTTTCTCTGCAGCTGCCATTTTATGTAGTTTTTTCAGCAACCTATCAAAACAACCTAAACGTCCTTGTCCAACCAATAGAAAGCCAGAGTTGGGAATGAACACATAAAAGTGGGTGGGACAATGTAAAGCTGGTTGTTAAGTTTAAAAACCCAGAAAAATAATGTCCAGCATACTGGACGTTTGGAACGAGGAGGTTAAATTCATATCTTACTCGTTACTCGTCAACAATGCTTTATCCGTCTGAAACGCTGATCCAAAAGGAACGAGTAACAGCAAGCTTCCTAGAAATGTAGTGGAGTCGAAAGTACAATATTTGTTTTTGAAATGTAGTGAAGTCATAAGTTCACCAAAAAATAAATACTCAAGTAAAGTAAAAATGCTCAAAAAATGTACTTAAGTACAGTACTCAAGTAAATGTACTCCACTACTGTCCACCACTGCCTGTAATGGGGAACTGTAATGATGCACCTCATTATAAACTGGACATTCACAGTTAGAATACAGAACCTCCCCAATAATAACATTCACTGTCCTAAACTGTCAAATCACATGGTTATGTACTGCAGTGACAAAAATACCTAATATAACCCCAAATAATAAAACGTTGGGATATTATGGAACATTAAAAATGCAGTGTTTCTTACATTTACTTCTGACTTTCATTTAATTATAGATTGTATGTACCCAAGATATTTTGTCTGTCAGCTTAATTTTATTAGTTATTGTTCTGGGCTTTTAACACACAAAAAAGTTGGGATCAAAAAAACAAAATAATGATGTGATTTCAAACAGGTGATGTCAATAGCAGTATCTGACAAAAATATGACAAATGACAACAGCAGTGTCCACAAAAGGAGTATTTGAGGAGTGGAGATGTACAGAGGATCTCCAGTTTGTCAACAAATGCATGAGAAAAGGATTGCAAGGTTTAAAAACATTTGGATTTGCATATTTCTCAGTCTATAATGTATAATATCATTAAATAAGTCAAGGAATCATCCATGCTTTTTCAACAAGACAATGCAAAATCACATGCTGCATGAAGAAGAGGGTGTCTGCAATCCTGACCTGTCCCAAATAGAGAATGAGCAGAGAATTTGAGAAGAAACATGCAACAACAACCCTATACTGTTGTTACACAGCTTGAGATGTATTTGCAGGAAGAATGGGACAAAATAATAGATGAAAAACTTTATCACTTGGTATCTTCAGTGCCAAAACATATTTTATGTGTTGTGAGAAGGAATGGCAACATTAATACGTGGTAATTGGAACTTTTTGAAATGTGTTGCAGGTCTGTAATACAGGAATGGATGTATATTAACCAATTAAATTATGTTGACCAGACAAAACGTGAAATATCTTGGGTTCATACTGTCTACAATGAAATAGAAGTCAAAGTAGATGTAAGAAACTCTGTGTTTTGCATTTGCATTTCCTATAGTGTTTGAGTTTGTAGATCAATACAGTTCTAAGTAAAATTGGCAATAAGAAATTGCTGAGACATCCTCAAAGAACAGCTCAAAATTATAGACCAGGTCAGAGTTTTCTTAAGGAGCAGCATATTGTGGAGTGAATTTAATATAAAACCTCTGTTATTGTTTGTAATGGTTATCATACAATTTGGTTATCATGAACTTTTTGGGGTGAAATTTTGTCTCAGTTATCGTTCATCCACCCGGTTTTCATCGGTATGCCCACGTGACTCACCGCTAATTTCATGAAAACAAAGCATCCACCTACGCGTTCATCACTCCCCACGCTTTCATTATTCCCTGCGCATTCCTCATTCATTCTGGTTTTGTTTCTTGTTGAGTGAGCATCACCCCACGCATTCATCCGAAACATTTCCAGTGTTTATTGTGCTTGTTTATTGAGTGTGCCAGAAACACACGTGTCACGGGACTGTACCCAGACTTATGAGTGGAACGATGCACAGAGCAGACAGAAGCTAAAAAGCTTCACAAAAAATACAAAAGGCTCAAGAAGCACCCAACTGAAAATGCTTAAAACTAACTAAAAACAAACATCACACTAAAGCGACAGCACTACCGCCTGAAAATGTGAAAAAAAAACAAAAAGCAGCTGAGAACCCTGGGAACGGGTGTACAAAACATAGACTGCAGACTGGACCACATTGTCATGCTCTAAAACAGAGCGTAAACTTGTAAGACTGATGTTAAATGTTCATTTATCCATTTCATTAGTCTTTTGTATTTATTTCTCTTTGTGTTCTGTATGTAAAACTACAGTTATTCTATGTAAAATGTATTTTTGTTTATATTTTGGAGTGCCTGAAATGGATTAATTGGATTTACAATATTTATTATGGGAAATATTGCTTCAGTTATTATTAATTTCAGTTATCATCAGGCACTTTAGAACAGACTAATGATGATAATCAATGTGTCACTGTACATTGCATATTTGCAGTGCTTACATTCTTGCAGCATTATTGTTGTTTTCTGAAAGCACAGTTATTTCTCTACAAAGGGAAACTCTAGTCATTCCTGGTCATGTCTTCAATTTCATAAAGTATCCTCACAAATGTCTGTGCAGGTTCAAAAGCATCCAGCAGTATTTGATCCAGCTCAACAGCCGCAGTATGAACAGGCCAGTTATTTACTACACAAATCACATTCAGGGGAAATAAATCATCCCTTCTTATCATGTACAGCAGCTGCTCTGGGCCAGACAAAAAGACTCAGTTGCCATAGTAACAATGTCATGCCCATAACAGTTGTCATGGATATTGATGATGGCTGGTTACATGAGTGTGATTTAAGACCAAATACCACTGAATACACAAGTACACCAGCGGCATCAGACATAGGAAATTACGCATGATGCTGCACCATTATCAGTGCATCAGTACAGAGAACAGTCTGTTAGAAAAACATGTTTCAGTTGTAATGGTCATTGATGAGGAATGTGTGTTGTCTCATTTAGCTTTGATTTACAATCTCGCAGAGAAAGACTATGGCATAATAGTGTCACTCAGACTCCCATTACAGTATACTGCCTCCAATTATGGCTGTCGTTGAAGTCGTGATGACTAGAAGTGTAGATTAAAATAACTTTAGGAAAATGTGGCAGAACTCAGTGAGGTTGTATTCAGTGTTAATGAACATGTAAAATACAGTACTCAGCAAGAGAATAAAAGGTGTTGCCTTTTCCTCAATAACACATTATAAAAAAAGTGGTACGACTACTACTAATAATAATTATTATAATTATTATTATTATTATTACAAATAATAACAACATAATTAAAATAACATAAAATAGATAAATACAAAAACATTTATATTTTCAATGTTATGTATATATGTATGTATTAGTTAATTAATATATATAGTTAGTTAATACTAATTAAAATATTGATCGTATTATTAAAACATTAAAATATGTATTTAAAAGAAAGTTCATTTTACCTTGATTACTTACATAGCTTGTACTTTAAAGACACATAGAATGCATCATCTTTTATTCTGTTCAGATCAGAATGTTGTCTGATGTCTACAAAGAAGGTCTGTGACTTTGGTCAGGGTGAAAAATGCCTAGATGTGGTTTTACATGTCCATTTAAAATCTTATGATTTTCCTGAAACAAGCTGTTTTGACTTTTAAAGTGAGCTTATGAGTCATTTAATGAGATCTGCTCTGATTGGCTGGGCAGCATGCTGGAACTAAAAACAGTGGTTGCCAGAAAATGGATGAGAATGTAACGGAGACAAGAGAAGAAACAGAGAGAAGAGGTACATAATGTGAAAGAGAAGTGTCTGAGAGAGGATGTGAGTGAAAAGGAAAGAGAGGAGGGCTGAGGAAAAGCAGAGAAAGGAGAAAGAAGCGGTGCACAGTATGGAAATGGAGGTGAGCATAGAGAAAAGCTGTTATGAATTGAATGGATGGTGTTGAGAGGACATTGTCATGACCTGGTAAATGAAACTGTAATAGTTGATGAGTGGATATTGGATGGTGTATGTAAAGTTTGGGGGTGAAGTCAAGACTGATATGAAACAGTCTAGGGTTTTGGAATTAGACCGTTTTGTCAGTTCTATGTAGTGAACTCTCCTTATTCAACTCTATCCATCATTTTATATTAATATGGGGCACCTCTGAAGTTGCATATAATGAGCATAATATGTCACTTAGTTTGTTATTTATATGCAATTAATTTTTGGCTAAAATTTAATAATTGACAGCTCAGAAGCTGCCATTTAAAGCCCCGCTTACTCCGGAAAAACTGGAGTAGTATCTTCATGCTCATTCAGTATCTTACTAATCTTTAGACCCAAGGAGTGCAACCACACAGTAGAATGTAGGCCATTGCAGAGGAAGTCTCACTTTGAGCTTTGCTTTTGCTTTAAGCTGGGATTTAGATCAGTTTCTACTATTCATAGCGTCGAGTTATTGTAAATGGTAGTTTTGAAATGAGCATAATCATTTGAAGAGCATTGCCATGGCAGCTGCTCTAAAGCATCAAATAAGTAATACACAGGTAGCCAATTACATTAATTAACCACAATAAAAAGTCTGCCCAAAGGTGAGCTTAAGCAGATGTGTGTCCTGTTGCTCCTTTTCTCTGCATCGCTCACCCAGAAGGCAGGAAGACTATAAATATCACAAGTGATTGGCTAAAGCCTGTTTGGTCCATCTGTTCTTTCTTGGACAGGCATAGGTGGCTGCTAGTCTAAGACCAGCTTTTACTAGGCCAGCAGATTTGTCATTCACTTCCATGTGGTCAGGAAGAAAAAAGATCTCAAAATGTAGTCCGTCCAGAGTTTTTAAACTAGCACTTTGAGCTAGCCAAGAGAACTGTCTCAAATCCCCTTAGCATCCCCCAGTCTGACCCATGTGATGGTGAAACAATATAAGCCTCTTAGGTGTAATCCAGCCTAAAGGGGGAGGCTGACCGTACTGCAGGCTATATACGCCTGTCCACTGATTCTGGCATGAGGATATGTCCGCCTGGTGAGAGTCATCCACCCCCACACGTACCTTCACAATCGGCATCTTCATGGTTAGAACTAGGGATGTAACAATATATGATTTGTTTTGATTTGTTTCTTGGAGTTCTGGTTGGATATTCTCACAATATTTTGAGCAGATGTCAAAATGAAGGGAAATGAGGACTAGGCCCATGTTGTTGTGTACTGGAGGCTGGAGACTGTGCTATGTGAGATAAACAAGTTGGAGAGAGTTGTTGATTGGCGGTGGTTGGTTGGGTGTTCAAACAAAGCAAATGCATCATAAACAACCCTGAGGAGTCTTGCATAAAATCAAAGTCAAGTTGAGCATTGACACCAATATCTGTTCAAAGTCCTGTCTTGAATGTTTATGCTAGTTTTCCTTTGATGCTGATAGATTGATAGATATGATCATTTAAACTTGATATAAAATAATATTTACACATATGTAAAGTTGGCAGAAGGGGCAAGATGCCTGCGAGGAAGCCACACAAAGCAGAAGCTCTAGCCAACACTGCTGCAGAAAAAAAGAAACTTGCACCTGTGTTAGCATTTTACATTATTAAAATACATACATACATACATACACATTATACTTATATAGCGCCTTTCTAGACACCCAAGGACGCTTTACAATCAACATACTTCATATACACACACTACGGTGAGAAGCGGCAGCCAGTCGCGCACAGCGTACTCTCAACCGGAAGCGACCGTCTACCTGGAGGACTGCATCGAGCACTAGGGAGATCACCCAGGACAGAGTGCCAACCATATCTGGGCAACATACATACATACAAACACATTCATACACACACCAGGGTAATTTTTAGACTATCCAATCCACCTGATCTCCATGTTTTTGGGCTGTGGGAGGAAACCGGAGTCCCCGGAGGAAACCCACGCGGACACGGGGAGAACATGGAAACTCCAAAATGATTCATTCAGCATGTGCTTGTGCTTTTATAATAAAAAGAAAAATTTTCAATGTGATTTGTGATAAAGTGTTCTCCCCTGGTGTTGTTTAGTTAGGAAGTAAACTCTATGGATAGCGTCGGGCAAGCGTCTGGAGTGGGGTAAGGAGTAA
>BRDA01062325.1:0-10457 GCA_036984385.1 Crenuchus spilurus | reverse complement strand
GGTGAATTGAGAGGGAGGTATTAAGAAGGAGTCATTGAATGGGTCAGGTTTATTCCACTTATCCTGGAATTTTCTATTTTAATTTCCTTCATGCATATAATATAGGATTATAACTATTTAACAATCTCTTCTCTTATGGAGAACATTAATAAAGGCATAATAGCCTTTTCACTTCATTACGAAATAAATGGCATAACAATTGGTAACAAGCTCACTCTAAAGATTATAATTTAAATGTCACATTTGTATTGAAAAGCTGATGAATAGACCAGGTTGTTCTGTTAAATAAAAAAAAAATCATGTATAATATAATATAATATAATATAATATAATATAATATAATATAATATAATATAATATAATAGTGCCAAAAATGACATCTATAAAAATTTGAATATGAAGTGACTTGTTTTAAACTTTTTTTTTTTGTTTCAGTGTTGATACTGTTTGAATAGTAATTTACTCAAACTCTAAATTAAATATTATAATTATCTCAGATTCTGGATTTCCAATTTTTGTAAGCTATAAACCTAACTGATCAACATTAAAACAAAAACCGTTTGAAATATGTCACTTTATGAATGTAAATTATGGCAGTTTATCTTTTTGAATAAAATTATTTACTCAAATTAACTTTTCCCACAATATTCTAATATTTAAAATGCACTAAAATAAAAATAATATTACAGTATATAAATTATGGCTGACATAATTATTTTAAATTTTTTTATTATTCATTTATATTTGGATTTTATTTTTGTTTTGTAAAGTTTAGGTACAGAACTTCTCTTTATGTGGAAGTCTTTTAATTTGAATCTCTGTGGGACTTTACGTTTGGTGTTGTTTTTTTTAAACGCGCGTTCTGCCACTCAAAACGCGTAAACTGTCGTACACTCGCTGATCTACACATCATATACGCGCTGGATTTACCAGAACCATGGTTTCTAGATTGACGAATCCGCGCGGCACTTGTGACGTTTTGCGTTTCTCAGCCCCGCCTCTTACGTACAAGCGTCACGCGCGAATTTTAGAATGTAAACGAAACAAAGTAAGAGACAGTGGACGTTTATACTAGTTTACGTTGAATATAAACACCGTTGTGAGCTTTCCTTAACCATGTCGGAACAAGGCTGTTACTCTCCGAGCTTTAAAAAGCCTTCTGATGTTCTCCGGATGAGGAGGAAAAGGGCTCGGAGTGAAGGAGTTTGTGCAGGATCTCGTGGCGCTTGTTCAGGGTCCTCCACACCGACTTTAGCCGGGGTCCGGCCTTTCTCACCGGGTCCGCTGTTCAGGGGTCAGGAACGAACAGCCGGCGGTGTGAAGCGCAGAAACCCTTTCGCTAGCCTCGACAACACATATAACAGCCCTAAGAAGAGAGCCGTGTCGTACACGGAGGAGGTGTTTGAGTGTCAGAAGCCGGGGCCGTGTGAGGAGGGAGATTCAACTGAACACAACAGCAGCTTCGGCTCCTCGTTCAGTGAACTTCTGAATAAAGCTTCAGAGAACCGACACGACAGCCAGAAGGTCTGTAAGCTCCTCTAGCGAGTTTAAATGAGCTGTTAGTTTGGTTAGTGTAGCTTTAAGTCACGTTTAATTTAACCGGAGTTTACTGACGTTATTGCTAACTATGCTAACAATAACAAAGCTGCTTTAGCTTCTCTGCTGCGACCTGGTCTGTTTGGAGGTTTTTGTGTGATTTATTTAAACTAGCTGTAGGTTAGCTAACGTTAATAATTTAAGTGTTTAAGGGTTTAGACAACTTTTAAGCTGCTAAAACAATGAGGTAGAAACACCAAACCTCTCACTTTAATACTGATGTTCATGAGTTCTTTGTACTGCTGAAATAATGAATCTGTGGAAGCTCAGTCCAGCCACTTCAAATACACCTTACCCAGCACCTGATTATGCTTCGTTATTATTAAGTGAATTATTACTCCGAGACATAAAATAATTATTTGGTGGTTATTTCTCATTATTTTGAGATACTAAGTTTTTTTTTTTTTTTTTTTTTTTGATGATTTCACATCTTAAAAAATGAGATTAGGGTGAGATTGTGACGACTTCTCAATTATTATTTAGCATTTCCCTTAAAATAAACACTGACATGATCACAGTGAAAATAAACACGTTTTTAGCTTTTATTTATTTCTTTTTAATGTAATTCTTAATATAAGTAGTGAGAATATGGCCTAAAAGAAAAGTAAGTTTATATTAAATTTTTGTTCCCATTTAAACCCAAGGAGAAAAAATAATATAATTTGTTGCTGTCTTGTTGAATCAGTTCAGTATCAGTATCATCATGCATCAGTACAATATAAGCAGTAAAAAGTGAGCCATATTAAGTGTTTTAGAATGTCCTTGCCAAAACATTTATTTTATGTGTAGTAATATCCATTTTCATTTCAAGTTATTTTTGACTTTCATTTTTTCACAACTATAGAAAGCATCATTCTCTGAAGAAGACTCTTTATTTGAGGAGGATTTATTTGAGACAGAAAAGGCTACCCCCATTTTGAAGGTAAAGTAACATTCATTCATCTGCAGTGTTTCTTTTGTGTCTGACTACAAAATATTAATACTTTGGTCTTTATACTATTTTAACCAGAGTCCAGAGACCCGTGAAATTTGTAGAGCACCTCCTTCTGAAGTGTGCAGAGAATATCCAGCAGACTGGAGTCTGAAGACCCGACTGCTTTTTACCTCTCCTCAGTCGTTCTCCTGGGCTGAACATCTGAAAGCTCAAGAAGAGGCGCAGGGCCTGAGTTTACACTGCAGGGCAGAGTATAATAGTCTGCCACATAATATTCCGGTAATATTTTTTCTACTTTTATAAAGAATGCACATTTGAAAGTAATTTGTAAGTGAATGTTAATAATGTGTTACTGCAGTAAATTGTCTACTGTTGCTCCAACTGAAGTTCATCCTCATCATTTGGCTTTTTTATTGTCACATGTGCATCACTTAAAGCCTTAACTGTATTCATATTTCTAATCTAGCATTAAAAGCATGATCATAAACTTACTTGCATATATACTCTTATGTTTTAAATAAAACTCATTAAAAAAATACACAGTAAACAATTCCAAGTCAGACTTCTGAAAGAAATCATAATCCAAAGCCACCATTAAAACTGGAGTGTAGGATCATAGTGATTAAATTTAGAGCATGACTTTGTTTTAAACACCCTAACACTTGCTGATTCTGTGTCCTGACTGTATATATGTAATGTTGACATTTTTCCTCTCTAGGACCCTCGCAGCTGTACAGAGTTGCGCTGTGGTTTCCAGCAGTGTCTGCAGTACTGGCAGCACCCTTCTCTGCCCTGGCTCTCTCTCTTCCCCAGGATTGGAGCTGAGCGTAAGTTTGCTGGCAAAAACACACCATGGGCACAGGATGCTACAGTCCAGCAGAACTTGATGAGTGAGTGGTAAGTGTTAAATATATGCATTGCTCACTGTATCATTTCAAAACATCATTCTACCTTAATCCTGTTGATTTTCAGGATGGTAGTTCTAGGGCATTTGCATCAAATTATCAAGATTATTGTAAATAATTGTTAAATAACCCAGTTTTAACTCTCTCCTCACCACCGCCACCATCATTGTTACATGTGACTAGTCATAGTTTCTTTCGTGGTACAGTGAAACGATAGATACTGTCCATGTTTCTGTGTGTTACAATATCACTCTGGTGAAATGTTATAATTTTCTTCTCATTAAATACAGTTCAATCTCAGCTCATCAGCAAATGGCAAAAGTGCTTTGTTACTCAAACATACTGAGCTAAAATACATACATTATAATGTCATAAGGCCAGCATGTAGAATTCTGCGACATTAGAATAAATGCAAATAAACACAAATGCAGTAAAAAGCAACACATTTTTGGTTTTTGTGAAAAGTAGTTGATTTTGTGTACATGTTGTCTGATGCTTCTCAGCTATTGCATGGATTTATTAAATTCTTAACCAGCACACTTGATTTAACATAATGAAGCATTGATATACACAGAATTGAAGGACTGCCATGAGGAGAGGTTCAGAAAGGGTTAAACCAACACGGTTCCTTGATGAAATGCTACTAATTCTAATATTTATCAAATATGATTTTTATTGTAATATTAATGCTTTTCTGAGCATATAAACACTTCCTGGCCAGATAAGTAGCTTTTTAAGTCCAACATTCTGGGGGTGCCTAAAATGTTTGCCAGTAATTTAAATGTTTCTCTCTTCTGTGTTTCAGGTCTGTCAGCCTCACCTCTCTATACAGTCTGCTAAAGGCTAGACTGTGTCCATACTTCTACGTCTGTTCATATCAATTCACCGTACTGTTCAGAGCAGCAGGCCTCAGTGGCGCTAAGGGCATCACGGCTCTGCTTTCCCCCACCACCAGGGGTCTACGGGAGGCCATGAAGACTGATGGTAAATTTACAAAGTTTTGTAGCATATCTCTAAACTAAAGCAGTGCTGAATTTTTAACAGATGACCTGTAAGTATGTGTATGCAAAGACTGAAATTTGAGTCAAATTTTAAGTGGAGTTTAGAAAGATGAATGGTTTTTATACTGAAATTAGTTCAAATTTCAGATTGTAAGAGCTACGTTTTTTTTAATTCTAGCCAACATTACTGAAAATGTTATGCAAACAAACCTGACATAACAACCACAACTTATTGGCATTGTGGCACAATATTTTCAAGGGTCAAGCCTTAAGCCATAAAAATGGGATATTCTGTACATCTTGGCAAAAAATGACCTGCACCATAATTTTAGAAAATAATCACAATATAAATCATGGCCTCACTGTCTGAAAAATCATAATTCAATATTTTCCCAAATCATTCAGCCATAGTAGAGTTCCTATACATGCAAAGCTTATGTTTCAGTGATTAATAGAGTGATTGTTTTAGACCCATCAACAGATATATGCCACATTTTGTTACACTGTCCTAAATACCTTGAAATAGTTTTCAGAATCTCACTTAAGTTTTTTATATCTTATGTCCTATTTGTTTACCTTACTGCAGCACTGCATTAAAGTTATTGTTTCCCAGTTTCATGTACACAAGGTACTGAACAAGGTTTCTAATACGTGGATGTTTTGGTCTCTGTAGGAATAGAGTTCTCGCTCCCTCTACTGGAGGAAAAGAGAAAAGGCAAGGAAAGCTGCTCTTCCCAGCAAAATGCCAGCTATCAGATTGATGGGGATGAACTAAGCAGTGCTCCGTGAGTACTTAATTATAGAATGTAGTAATTAAACTTTTTTTTAAATTATAGTATAGTGTAGTATTTTAATCGTAGTAATTAAACTATGAGTTATTGTGATACCTTCTACTGTTTCATGTGTGATTTTGGCTTAACACAATATTTACCTCCCAGGACCTCACAGCATAACGATAAGGAAGAGGATGACTATGATGATGATGATGACGAAGATGGTGGTTTGTCTTGGCTGCAAGACATGGGAATACAGGACAAGATCAAGAAGCCTGATGCCATTTCAATCAAGCTGTATGTTAGACTGTTTAATTGCTGCTAATTTTTTACTGAATTCTGCTTAACTATTTACAGTCTCTTTAATCTAATCTTTATAGGTTATCTTTAATCTAAATAAAAACCTTTTAAAACACTCTACAAAAGTAGGTTTTGTAGTTTTGTCAGATATTACGGTACATGTAAGGTAAAGTAAAATTGACCTATAAAATTGTGTATTGTTAACTCTTCTCAGGCATAAGGAGCACAATGAGGTTCGACTGGACCACAGACCAGAATCAGTAGTTCTGGTGGAAGGCTCCAACACCTTCACCTTGATCAACTTCCTTATAAACTGTAAAAGTCTGGTGGCTGGAGCTGGTTCTCAGGCTGGACTTCCCCCAACCCTGTTAGCTCCTATGGCTTTCAGAGGAGCTACACTGCACATGCTGAAGGTGTGTTACCCGACCAACCCTATTATATTGCATGTTTGACAGTTTCAGTTATTGACAGCCAGTTGGGCTGTGTTGTGTAAAATATGTACTGTATATCTCCATTAGTTCATGTGGTTTTATGGATATAAGGATTATTCAAATTGAATTGATCAAAGTTTTGAAATGGGTAGAAAAAGGGATTTTTATATTTATAGCTTCATGTCTGTGATGTCCTGTCTCACCTTTCTAGCATTGTATATCTTATCATGAGAAGCAATATTTGTAGATTTTATCATAGTCTAGGAAAAAATCTTCAGAAATGAATGTGTTGCTATCAAAAATATTATATTTTATGACCCATATAGGGACATTCTGGGTTGTTCCAATGATCATTCACAGCACTGCAGTGACACTGTTGTGGTAGTGTGTTCGAGAGTTGTGCCGGTACAAGTCAATCAGGCACAGCAGAGTTGACTGTAAATTGTCTGGTTAATATGAATAATTGCCCTGATGATGAAAGAGAACCAAAAATGTGGGTTTGTTTGTTTGAGAAAGCCTAGTTGTTCAGATTTGGTTGTGGGCCTTGTAATTTCATACATACATACTCTACATAACGGCATGTTTATTGTTTTGCTTCAGGCACGAAGTGTGAATGTAAAGACCCAGGTGAGGACAGGCTATCAAGATGTGTGCAGTCTGGAGGTAACTGGCCCCATCATGCCCCACACATTACATGCACTCACTCAGCTTCTGAAACCAGCCCAGAAAGGAGACTTCTCCGTGTCGGTGTACACGCACGAGGCCAGTGCTGTTCTAAATGTCCCCATCACCAAGCCATCTGAATCTGATCAACAGGTACGTTACTCAGAAGAGGGTTTGCATTATTAGTTATCAGCTGATTATGTTGAAATATTTTATTCATGCACTTGTCAAAGCCGTTGGCGTGCGTGTACTACTACACTGAAACAAGGGAAGTATATAATAGGGGTCGGTTTATTTATATACTTTTGAGGACTGATAAATATAATTTGTAATCAAGAACACTGTAAACTTACAATATACATTAAATGTAATATTAGAAGGTTATAAAAATAAACAAGTGCTTTGAGCTTTAGACAGCTTAAAAAACTGAGCTTGATGTTTGATTGGATTTACTCCGTATGTGATCCATAGGTCTACCTATCAAATATCTGTTTAAAGCAGGCACCAGGCATTATATTTATTATATCTTATTTTTCCAGAGCAGGTCAGCATGTACCTTTTATGGTGGGTTCAGAACCCTTTAACATTCTGCTCAACCATTTGGTAGAGCACATTTAAGTCATTATATCTTCTTGAAGGTGCTAAAGTTAACACAATGTGATTTTACTATCTCTACCAATTGGTAGAGGCATGGTAGGCTAAAAAACATCCAGTAGAGGTCACTAGAAATTAAACGTTTTCTTGTATGAATGCTTCATAGCCAGACCACAAAGAATAAACTGTACCAAATGCAAAAAAAAAAAACATTAGTGCTGCTTCACCACCACACAGATGAGTGAGGTGTTTAAAAAGTTAAATTAGCATTTTATAGTTTTTGTATTTGTAGTTTGTTTTGATTTTACTATATAGTGTGATCTGACTGTTTAAAGTGTATATTTAAAAAAGCTGTCTTTAAAAAAAAAAAAAACATTGACTGACTTTAACTTTGCTGCTAAAACACTGTTTATTTTACTCTTGTATTCGAATATTACATAAAACTATGATGCAGCCATAGAAGACTAATAAGAATAGCTATAAATATTCAGTAAAGTGTGCACATTTCTTAGGCAAAATCAAATTGGTGAACTTTTTTCAATTTAGAAGGTGGAGAGATTTTGGTGTGTTCCCACTCCTGCATTAATAATTTCCCAGAAATGTCTAGGGCTGCAGCTATCGATTATTTTAGTAATCTAGTACTCTACTGAAAAATCGATTTGAGTAATCGGATAAACATATTTGCTTTGTTAAAGTGCAATCAAAAATACATAAGAGAAAACAAGACATTTCACTTAATAATGAATGACCAATTGGTTTCCTTTATTAGATGGGTTATATTTTTAAATTCACAACATACATTTTACAAATTGCAAACACAAATAGAAATAAATAAAACACAAAATATAAATAAATACCACAAGTAAAAAACATTAAATTACTTTTAACTTAAGATTTCTTGTAAGTATCAAAAATATTTGGGCAATAATCAATAAAAAAGGCATAAACATTGGCTTTATGTTGTGCGTCTTAGCTTCTGAACATCTGAACAGGTCCATACATGAACAGTTTCACACACTTCTGCTGCGAGGGGTTTAAACCAATAGCTCCAGGAGAATCAAGGAAAAGGCCTCCATGTGTGTGTTTGTGTTCCTTTTAAAGGAGCATTTGACTGCAATGCAGGAACGTGAGCATGTCAACATGCTCAGGACTTAGGCTTGCCCTCTTTTTTTGAAGCAATGTTACCTGCAGCTGAAAACAGGCGCTCTGATGGTGTGGATGTAGCTGGAATACACAGCAGAGACCTTGCCAATTCTTTTCCCTCGTCGCTTCCATATTCCCGCTTCTGAACTAAAAATCTCAGCACCGCCTCCTCCTTCCTGTGCGCGGGTGATGTAAGCGTGGTGTGCCACATTAAAAGTCGTCAGTGCAAAATACCGTGCTCTGAGTTTTAAAATTAAATAGATTACTCGAGGCACAGAAAATTCCTCTATGATTTTTTGTAATCGAGTAACTCAAATTACTCCAGTAATCGTTTCACCCCTAGAAATGTCTACACTCACATAAATGTATTAATTTCATTTTGAAAACATTATTTTGACTAACAAACATGCACTGAACATTTTTCAAAAGCAGTTGTGTCCGATCTGGGTCCTAGAGACTTATTAGACAAGAGAGTTTAGATCTAACACCCTATCTAATGACCCTGAAAGACTTCATTACCTGGATTAGGTGTTACAGTGAGCCTAGAACTAAACTTGACAGACTTGGTAGATCTCCAGGACCTGGATTGGGTACCCCTGTCTGACAGGATTTTTATCTGTATTAAATTCTATTGAGAACATAAATTTATACCCTGGTTATTTTATAATTCCCATCAACACTCTGTTCTTTCACAGCTCAATGCAGTGCAGGATTTGGGCAGGTGTGGCCTGCAGCAAAGCACAGTACAGCAGCTGATGGAGCCAACCACACTGGGGAAGTCTGCTCTCAGGCAGCTGCAAATGAAAGATTATTCCTACAGCTGGAGCTCATGAGATCCACCTACCATCTTTCAGCTCTCCACAGCAAATGAATCTGGGGGAATAAAACTGTTCTGTAACTTCAAGGGTTTGCATAGGCTGGAGAACTTGCCAACATTTAGCATTGGACACTTACTTGTTAGCATGTCCAAGTTGGGACATATTCAGGACAACACAGGACCTATTTCAGCCAAGAAACATGAATTATAGCAACAGTACAACCTCATAAACACTACCTCATGCTTAATCTACAGGTTATTTTACACAATGCATTTCCTTTTCATTTCAACTATCAGCAGGTTTTTTCGCAAATGTGACATTGACATGGAAATATGAACATTTAATATAAAAAAGTAAAAATTTTTACTTGAAGAACTTAAAGTTTCTTCTATTAGATATTTTAACAATATATGCTTAATTTGGAAACTTTGTATGAACTCTGCTTTTGTCTTGTGAACTTTTAAGTCTATTTTAGTTCATTTGTCCGCACGTAAACAAAGTGCATTGTGCGACTGGTCAAAAGATTTGAGAGAAGGAGAAACTGGGTAAAAATGTCACCTTTTATTGTGTGTATTTTGTGCTTGGTGTTTCAAAATGTTTTGTGACATTATACAATATTAAATGAACTGCCTTGGCATTTTTTTTATCCTTTTAAAATGTAAGCTAGGAAATAACTGATATTTAGGAGAAAGACTAGAGCAGTTCCTGATGAACAACTTTCTATATATTGCCATCTCTCCATTATGTTTCATGTGATGACATTTTCACAACCCACTGTTTCTCATTCCCTTCAATGGGGTATGTTCTGGCTTTCTACAAACCGGATTCCAAAAAGGTTGGGACACTAAACAAATTGTGAATAAAAACTGAATGCAATGATGTGGAGATGGCAAATGTCAATATTTTATTCGTAATGGAACATAGATGACAGATCAAAAGTTTAATCTGAGTAAATTAACATTTTCAAGGAGAAATATGGTGATTCAAAATGTCACGGTGTCAACAAATCCCAAAAAGTTGGGACAAGTAGCAATAAGTGGCTGGAAAAAGGAAATTGAGCATATAACGAACAGCTGGAAGAGCAATTAACACTAATTAGGTCAATTGACAACATGACTGGGTATAATAAGAGCTTCTCAGTGTCAGTGTCTCTCTGAAGCCAAGATGGTAAGAGGATCACCAATTTCACCATTGTTGCGCAGAGAGATAGTGCAGCAATACCAGAATGGTGTTACCCAGTGTAAAATAGCAAAGACTTTTAAGTTATCATCATCAACTGTGCATAACATCATCAAAAGA
>BRDA01062322.1:0-19164 GCA_036984385.1 Crenuchus spilurus | reverse complement strand
TATATATATATATATAGTCTATTTAGTTTATACAATGGTGGAAAAAGTGACAAACTTAACGAAACTGGCAGTGCAGAGGTGCTTTGAAAAAACACCATTTGTTAGGTCAAGTGTTTCATTTTAATCAGTTTCGCTCCAAAACTTTTAAATTCGGTGCATCCCTGCATTTTACTATGAATATGAACATACATCAATGTCAAAGCAGCCATCTCAAAGCCTGAAGACACATCAGTACATAAAAATTGAGTATTAATTGCTATAATTAATTTAATTGCAGTTTGCAGTGTCAGAAATGTCAGAAAAGAAAAACATGATAGGGTTACTTTCATTGCTCTCTTAGCAACAGTGACAACTAAAGAAGTAATGTGTGAACGAATGACCAACTATCATTGGAGGTAACTGGTAAATTAAATGATGATATCCTACCAGTCAAAAGTTTTAGAACACCCACATTTTTCCAGTTTGTATGGGAAATGTTTCAGTTTAATGTCTCATTTCACTCTGAAATGAAAGTATAGGAGTTAAATAAGAACTCATGGAATTTATAGACCAAAATGTATCTAAACTTTGGACTCATCACAGCAGCACCTTTGGCAGATATAACAGCTGATATAATTGCTTTGCACTTCATCCCAAATCAGCTGGATGGGGTTTAAGTCTGGAGACTGTGCTCCACTCCATGTTTTCAAGCTGACCATCTTGTTCTTTGTTCCTGAGGTAGTTCTGGCAGAGCTTGGACTGATGTTTTTGGTCATTTCCTTGTGTAGGGTGCAGACCAGAAACTGTTCTAAAACTTTTGACTCATATTGGTCTCACATACACTTACCTCATTTCTCCCACCGACCATTCTTGCCACTATGAGCTGGATCATGCCTCTCTTGTTGCTTTCCACAGACATAGACTTGCGTAGAGTCTCCATGGCTTCCTGGTTGGTCTTACCCAGCAATGATTCCCCATTCACAGCTATCAACTGGTCATTCACCCTCAAACGGCCATCCTGGCAACACACGGGCATTATTTCATTATGAAACAGTTATAATTGGTTTATATATATATATATATATATATACATACATGGATTGGTATATATAATATGGATATATTAACCATGCCGAACTAAAGTGTCAAGCTATTAAAACTGCTGCACTTCTCAAAGAATAACCTTTGATTATGATCTTCCTTGTACATGAAACTCAACAGTAAACAAACTACTACTGCTAATGTACAATTATTGATGTACTTTATCAATAATAAAAAACAAAAACAAAACAGATGAGTGTCACTGTGTCACACTAATGGGATCATCATTAAAGAGTTTGGTTGGCATAATGAAAAGTGGAGAATACTATAACCAATAACATTGAGTGACTAACTGCTTTGTTATCCTATGAGGAAAACGTAGGTCTAGGTGATAGAACATTTAGCAAATTAGAGAGTTGTTCCCTTGCCTTGCAGGCAGCTCCTCCATTGATGATGGACTTGACAAAAATGCCAAGGTCTGCATGGTTGTCTTTGGAGCGGTTGCCCTTGACACTGACACCTAACCCTGCAGAACCTGAGTCATTCAGAGGAATTTCAAATGTTAAGAACTCTCTTGTTCCATCAGGAGTCAGCACCAAGTCATCTTCTTCTGCTTTCTACAAAGAGAGAGAGAGAGAGAGAGAGAGAGATTTATTAAAGATACTATCAAACATTATCCCCACTTGAGAAACATAATGCACATATATAACGCCCGAGAGCACATTAGGCAGTGCAGAAAAGAGCTATCTGCCGACATTATAATAGCCCGTATTTCACACTCAGTGCAAAGCATTCAGGTCATGGTTCCATTGAGGTTACTGTGTTGTTACTGTGTGTTACACTGATCACAAGCCATAAATTAAACACCGTACATTCACATTTGCAATCCCAACTGAACACTGGATAGAGGGTTTGATAGATTTCTGGTGATCATTTATGTTAAATGTTGCTTTAAGAGCTGAGAGAGCAAAGTCACATGACCACATATGATGTCCCCTTGGTTGCTGAGGAGCACTGCTGTGTTGCCAATGGAAGAGTCTCCAATCAGAGCTGCACCCCTCTGAGCTCTGGGGAAAGCTGCCACTGCAGGGAAAACTCAAATGCCCCTATAATAGGAGTGACTAAAGAGCAGGGGCTTATGGGATACTTCTAATTACACCCTCAGGTGCAACAGTGGGTTTGGAATGTTTGAAATCTTAAAAAATATAATTTCTGCCATTTTCTGCCATTTTGTTAGTATTTAACCCATGAATACCACAGGTTTATTACATGCTGAGTTTGATGGATGGATGGATGGATTTACAGATAGATAAATAGATAGATCCTGAAAAGTGTTAAATGTACTTAAATAAACTGAGCATATATTTGTATACAGTGGATATAAAGAAGTCTACAAACAGCAGGTTTTTGTCATGCAAAAAAAATCAGACCTTTTTTTCACCATAATGTGACCCATAATCTGCAGACACCCACTGAAAAACAAACTGAAATCATTTAGAGGGGGAAATAAAAAATAACAAAACTAATATAATGTGGTACTGTGTTGTTTTTTTAAGCCTCTCTTTTGTAGTTTCTTTGTATATGTATTAGGTCTCGAGTATTCTGCATTTAAAGTATGCTTTGTCACAGATATTGATCTAGATTAAATTGCTTCTTTTATCTGCAATTGTGTCCGCCTTCATTAGTCTTAGCCTGGGAACCCTAACAGGTCAGCTGTTCTAGTAGGATTTTCCTGTGTCATTGGACATCAAGACGATTAAAAAGAGAGTTTTATTAAGAATAATAAAAGAACAAAAACAGAAATGGAACAGAAGGATAATCAAAAGGGAAGTCTAATCCTAAAGATAAACAGAAGAGGTGATAAAAAGCTGAAAAGGATGTAAGAGTAGATATAGAGACTTGACAAAAACTCACACTAAACAAGTATGTCAGATAAACCATACAGAGGGCCAACAAGGCTTCTCTTTCCATGTCTCTCTCTAACAAAATAACTCTCTCTGATGAAATAACTCAAACTAAAAAAGATATCAGAGAAGCTAGGCAGAGGGCTAACTAGGCCTCACACTAAACAAGAGGATAGCATAACATGCAAACAGTAAACAGGAATAACAAACAGATGCATATACTAGCTGAAGGAGATCAAGGATGGCTTTGAGAATCCCTGCAGTCACGACACGACACAGCAAGGACAGACATAACAGTACCGAGCACTGAACAGAGCTCAGGGATGAACTTGAAAAGTGAGGACTTGACAAAGGTTCAATAGGAGGCAGCTGAATGGAAAGTCACATGTGCGATTGGAGCACCAGGGGTTATGGGAAATGGAGTCCAATCAGAGAGCGAGAGATAACAGGACAGGTAGGAGGGTTGGGGCGCAAAAGCAAAAACACATCAAAGGGATCTCATTATTTAAAGGTATCAGTTCAGAGAAGGGTAAAAAACTATTTCAGATGCATTAGATATATGACGGGACACATGGGTTAAGTTGGTCATCAAGAAATGAATAAAGTTTGGCACAACATTGACATTACCAAGAACTGGACTTCCCTCCAAAATGTATCCAAGTACTGGTTGTGTACTGCATGTGACTAACAGTCTTGTATTTTTCATGTCTGGGCTGTGTGGTAGAGAGGCAATACAGAAGCCTTTTTCTTAAAAAGAAAAACATCTAAGCCTGGCTTTGTTTTGCCAAAATGTCCAGCAAGTCTGTCAAAAGCAGGTGTGATATGATCTGAAGACCAAAGTTTAACTTTTTGGGCATAATTCCAAAAGGCATGTTTGGTGCAAAGCCAAAACTGTGCATCACAAAAAGAACACCATACCCACAGAGAAGCATGGTGGAGGCGGCATTACGCTTTGGTGCTGCTTTTCTGCAGCTGGAACTGGGAATTTAGTCAAAGTGGAGGGAATTATGAATAGTTACAAATATCAGTACGTTTTGGCAGAAACCCTTCAGGTTTGATTGCCAAGACAAAATGTGCCATGCTGATAGACTCCTATCCAAAAAATCAGAATATTGTCATAAATTCAAAGAGCAATTTAACAAAGCATTAGTTCAAGGGTGTCCAAATTTATGCAACCACATCATTTTAGTTCTTTATTTTTACTTTTACACACAAAATCTTTTCAATGAATTTTTCAGTCACACTGTACAGATTATAGGTGACATTAGAGGTTTTAAAAGTTCTGAATAAAAAAATACTTTTTATATATACTGTCATATTTAATTATAATGCGACAGTTTCTGTATCCACACATACAAGTCTGTGTTGTTCTACTCTTATGAATTCAACTGTGGCATCATTTGGAACTTTTCTCACACTTTCTCAATTTTTTATGCACAAGAAATTCAGGAGAACTGGTTTATGATAAAAGGTTATGTTCTGATGGGGTCAGTTTCAGCGCTTCATTCACCAAACACACACACACACACACACACACACACACACACAGAATGATGGAGAATGTCAGGTGTCTGGCTCTTGCAGCTGCAGAGTGTGGAAGCCTGAAAGGAGGTGGAGTTATTAGGATGCAGTCGAGCATTCAGGTGAAGCCCTTATCTCTTTCTTGCTTACAATACACCCCCTCTACACACACAAACACACAATCTCTCTCTCTCTCTCTCTAAGTTCATTGCATCATTTCAGCCCATCCTCCAGCATCACATTCCACTACGGTTGTCATAGTAACCTACACTGCTCTTCCCTGACAATAACTGGACTCAGATGAAGGTTGTGCTCGTTCCATCCCCAACACGTCATATCATCCTGCCTTCCCTTAGCATATGGTTCAGACTAGCTCTCTCATTCACTCACTGTCTTTAGAAGATACAGCACACTCAAAACCCAGCACGCTCTGTCCCTGCCTGACGCAAGAGAGCTTTCAGCCCTGACTCAGGTATGAAGTTTCTGAGCTAACATTACACTGAGGTGCCAGAGGTGATGCTACACCAGGCACTGTGCACAACACAAGTGTGAGAAGAGCACAAGAAAACAACCATCAAATAAATAAATAAAAAAAATAATAAATCATAATAATAAATAATAAATAATAATAATAATAATAATAATTATAATAATAATAATAATAATAATTATTATTATTATTATTATTATTATATATTCTCAATTTAGAACACATACAATGTATTATTATTATTATTATTATTATTATTATTATTATTATTATTAAAAGATAAATAAGAGTCTTTTATTAGTAGTAGTAGTAATATTTATAAAGTAAAAAAGAGTGAATTTACACACTTAAAAATGCAATAACTATATATAAATATTGTAATTGTGTGCATGTAAACACACTCAGTGTGTTGATATGCAGTCACATAACTGTTCCTATGATGTTTTTGCCAGTGCTATACACTTAGTGTTGTTCACAGGATCTCATCTATATGTAGATGTTCTAAATGTTGATCATAATTATAATAATGATAATATACCACGTCACTGTCCATCCTTAGTTCTTTCTTTCTCATCTCCTGCCATGTGATATGTTTTGATCTGTGGTTTCAAAGACATTCTAATTGTCAATTCCGTGCAATGTGCTCCTTTTGTCCTTGTAAATGAAAGCAGATCATTTAAGAGACGTGTACAGCCAACTCCAAAGGCCCGGAGTGAGCAGATCTTTTCAAGGTGCATCAATGTCAGCATGAGACAGAGTGTACTTGTGTGTGTGTGTGTGAAGTGTGTGTATAGAACTGAAACACAACACTGTGATTCCCTGACTCCAAACTGAATACCTCATACCACGTTTCTATTAAATCATTCACAACACAGCCTTATTCACCAAAGGACAAGGACAAGCCTTTATACATGTATATACTTTCACAGGCCTGCTCAGTGTGCGCGCGCTCACACACACACACAATGAATCTGCTCCTGATCAAAGTATTTAAAAAATTAATAATCAGACTGAATTGTGGGCACGTAATACAGATTTTTGTTTAGGAGTGAGCAAGGATGAGTGAGTGTGAGAGAGAGAGAGAGAGAGAGAGAGACAAAAAAAGGAAGAGAGACAGAGTGAAAAAGAGAAAGAGTGATAGAGAAAGACAGAGAGTTTGTAAGAGAAAGAATGAGAGAGTGATAAAGAAAGTGAGAGACAGAGTGTGAAAGAGATAGACATAGAGAGAGAAAAAGAGAGAGAAAGAGAAATAGAGAAAAAGACAGAGTGAGAGTGAGATACAGAGAGAGAAAGAGTGCAACAGAGTGACAGAGCAACAGAGTGAGATACAAAGTGAGAGACAGTGTGTGAGAGACCAAGACATAGAGAAAGAAAATGAGAGTGAGAGACAAAGAGAGAGAGAAACTGCAAAATAGAGAGAGAGAGAGACAGAATGAGAGAGTGAGATAGAGATGAAAAGAGCGAATGAGATAGAAAGTGAGAGACAGAGTGTGAGAGAGATAGAGAGATAGAGAAAGACAGAGTTTGTGAGAGAAACAGTGAGAGAGTGATAAAGAAAGTGAGAGACAGAGTGTGAAAGAGATAGACATAGAGAGAGAAAGAGAGACAGAGAAATAGAGAAAAGACAGAGTGAGAGTGAGATACAGAGAGAGAAAGAGCAACAGAGTGAGATACAAAGTGAGAGACAGTGTGTGAGAGAGACAGAGACATAGAGAAAGAAAATGAGAGTGAGAGACAGAGAGAAACTGCGAAATAGAGAGAGAGACAGAATGAGAGAGTGAGATATAGAGATAAAAAAGAGCGAGTGAGATAGAAAGTGAGAGACAGTGTGTGAGAGAAATAGAGACATATAGAGAAAAAGACAGGCAGAAATTGAGAAATAGAGAGAGACAGACAGAGAGAGAAATATAGAGAAAGGGAGAGAGAGTGAGAGTGAGATACAGTGAAAGAGTGACAGAGTGAGATAGATTATGTGAGAGAGAGACAGAGAGAAATAGAGTGAGAGACAGAGAGAGACTGAAAAATAGAGAAATAAAGAGCACATATTGAGCCTAAAAAGAAAATTGTGTGTAAAAGCAGGACAGAAAGTGGTAAAGAAAGCTGAGGTAGTTATTTAAAAGAAAAAGAAAATCTTTCACACAACCTCTAAGACTTTTCGACACATCCTCGCCTGAAACAATTAGCAACGTTTGCCTTTTTTCTCTTGCTCTCTCGCCTGAATGTGGCGAAGACATAAAGGTCATTGGAAATGAATTTAAGTGCCTAAAAGAAATCAGTCAAGGATGTAATTGCGTAGAGGGCTTGTGCATGATAAGTATTGTAACATGAATTTTTCCTGCCGCTGTTTCTTTGCCCCGACGACTGCCGATAAAGAGTGAATATTAAACACCTCGGACGAATGCTAATCCCAAGCTTCCAGGTACAATTAGACGAGACGGCAAGAAGGGGGGCTGGGGAGAGACAGAGAGCAGACTGGCTAACTTTGACTAAATAAAAAGGTCATTGTAGTTTGGTCCTGATGCTGGTGTAAATACACACACATCAAAACAATAATAGCAACATGTCTTTATTCTAATACAGCAACAAATGGAAGAGAGTCTACTTTTAACAGGAGGTTTCAATTAAGAAAACCTAAGCTGAGAAAGAGGGAGAAAGAGCTGAGGGGCAATGATAAGAAACCATGATAAGGACCAATAAGTAACTTCCTAGCATTAACTTCTACCAGAAGGATGCTATCGTCTGGTTACTGAGCAGTCAATGATCTCAATTGAAATCTAATTGCTTAACAAAGTAATAATCAGCACTAAGTGTCAGTAACACTCTGGCCTGGGTGTGCTCTCTCAACCTGAGCCGAGCTTTCCAGCAGGAGACCATGCGTGTCTCTCCAAATGACCCAAACCAGCTTGTTTATCGCTGCTTAACAATAGCACAGCGCAGCCCCTCCATACGAGCAACTCGGCTAATTACCGTCACAGCTGCTGGAAAAAAGTACTAAATGAAAACAGGTGGCAGAGCCAAACTGGTGCTTAAAAAAAAAAAAAAAAAGGTTTCCGATGAAACACCATTGTCTTCCGGCGCACTTGGCGACATTAGGCTTAATTATGGAAGAGCCAGGCTCTTTGAAACATGGCACGACTCTTGGGCTGGCAGGCTTCAAACACAGCCTATAAAAGCCCTCAT
The DNA here is from genome assembly GCA_036984385.1 of Crenuchus spilurus. Classification (NCBI taxonomy): domain Eukaryota; kingdom Metazoa; phylum Chordata; class Actinopteri; order Characiformes; family Crenuchidae; genus Crenuchus; species Crenuchus spilurus. The sequence continues at coordinate 11,049 of BRDA01062322.1, read as the reverse complement.
CGACAATACAGGTGCTCGTCGTCGAGCGGCGGGAAAAGAGAACGCGTAAATGGTATGAGAGAGAGAGAGACAGAGAGAGAGAGAGAGAGAACAAGGGTACGATTGCTGCAAAGAAAAAAAAGAGGTTTCAAACAGGCAATTGAAGTTAAACGTCCCCAGTGTGGGTAATGGAAGGGCGTGGAGTAATTTTCACAGCAGGGGCACCAGACAAAGCGCCATGTTTGATTGGCGCTCCAACCTTCGAAAAGTCACGCTGGGTTTATGGCCTCTGGAACAATCAGAGAAAGACAAGGAGAAGAAAACATATGAGATTACTGGTGATCATCACACACTACTATTTTTTGGATGAGCAAAAACGATTTTAAGAAGCCTCTGTGCATGCAGGCCTACTAAAGCGCTCCACTTCAGACTCCATCACTGAACCTAAACACTCCTATACACTAATGACTGCAATAATTGATTGCATTTTTAACCAATTTTTCTCCCCAATCTGTTTGGTAGCCAATCGGCCCGCCCATTCCTTGACTCTCCTCATCATTTGTATGTCCCTGATTTTAGGAGGGTTCCGACTAATACAGGCCTCCTCTGATACATGTGAGGTCAAGCCACCACCTTTTTTCCAACTGCTCTTGATAGATCACTGTTAGGCAGCTCAGAGGAAAGTGCAGGACCACTGCACTTAACCCATCTGTACAGTGGAACACAAATAGACTAATGGACACACTAGCGCTTTTCCACCAACACGGAACCGGCACCGTTCTGGTTCAAGAACCTAATTTTGAACCGTTCGGCGCGTTTCCACCAACAAAAATACCGGCCCGAACCAGGAACGTTCGTTCGCAGCAGGAACCAAAAAATACTTGGTTTTTCAGTGCGAACCAAACACGCCTGCGCACTGAGGCAACTCGTAGCGTACAGTGGTCCACTGAAGAAACTCAGTTTTTGTTATTTGGTGTTCTCTGGAGTTTCAGGAGAAACTTGAGGGGAGTATTAGAAAGGAGAAACTCTACAGCGAGCTGGTGGAGGATTTAGCTCGGGCAGGTTTTGTTCGTTCAAGAGAGTGAGTGATAGATAAGCTAAAGAAGCTAAAAAAGGACTACAGAGGTTCTAAAAAGGAGCTAATCGCGCAGTGGAGCTGGACGAGGGAATGTACCGGCTCTAGATTTGACTTGTGAAGTGAAACAAACATTTGTACCAAGAGCACAAATGCTTGCAAGTAGTCGATGCGCTCCACCATCTTTGTCTATAATTCTGTTTTGTTGATGACGTACACCGTGACGTATCCTCGGTTCAACTAAAACTTAGTGGAAATGCGGGCTGGTTCACTGAAAAGCACTGTGGTTCTCATAAGCCCGAACGGCACCAGTTCAAGAACCAGAGTTATTTTGGTGGAAAAGTGCTGAGGCATTGAGCACACATGCACAAAGCAGTGGACAGCCCCTATCCATGCGCCCGTGGAGAAGTTGGGGGTAAGGTACCTTGGACAAGTTATGTCCTGCCAGGAGATCAAACCAGTGGCCTTCTGATCACTGGATCAAATACAGTGAGGAAAATAAGTATTTGAACACCCTGCAAATTTGCAAGTTATCCCAAGGAATCATGGAGGGGTCTGAAATGTTCATCTTAGGTGCATGTCCACTGTGAGAGACATAATCTAAAAGAAAAAATCCAGAAATCACAATGTATGATTTTTTTATCATTTACTTGTGTGTTACTGCTGCAAATAAGTATTTGAACACCTGCCAATCAGCAAACATTCTGGCCCTCAAAGACCTGTTAGTCCGCCTCTAAAAAGTCCACCTCCATTCCACTTATTATTCTAAATTAGAAGCACCTGTTTGAGGTTGATAGCTGCATAAAGACACCTGCCCACCCCACACAATCAGTAAGACTTCCAAATACTAACATGGCTAAGACCAAAGAGCTGTCCAAAGACAACAGAGACAAGATTGTAAACCTTCCCAAGGCTGAAAAGGGCTACGTGGCAATTGCCAAGATCAGGAGAAGCTCTGTGTGGAGGAATGGGCCACAATCCCTGCTGCAGTGTGTGCAAACCTGGTGAACAACTACAGGAAACGTTTGACCTCTGTAAAGGCTACTGTACCAAATATTAACATTGATTTTCACAGGTGTTCAAATACTTATTTGCAGCAGTAACACACAAATAAATTATTAAAAAATCATACATTGTGATTTCCGGATTTTTTCTTTTAGATTATGTCTCTCACAGTGGACATGCACCGAAGATGAAAATTTCAGAGCCCTCCATGATTTCTAAATGGGAGAACATGTGAAATCATGTTTGCCACAATTATTTGCACCCCTGGTGTTAGTACTTTGTACAACCACCTTTTGCCAACAAGACAGCCCTTAATCTCCTATAACTCTTCACAAGATGAATGAATACAGAAAGAGGGATTTTCAACCATTCCTCTTTCTACAACCTCTCTAAATCGTCCAGAGTCCTGGGTCTTCTCCTATGCACTCTCCTCTTCAGCTCTCCACACAGGTTTTCTATTGGGTTGAGGTGTGGGGATTGAGATGGCCATGAGAGGAGCTTGATTCTGTGCCTTGTGAACCATTTTTGAGTAGATTTGGCCACATGTTTAAGGTCATTATCTTGCTGAAAGACCCAGTGATGACCCATCTTCAGCTTTCGGGCAGAGACCACCAGATTCTGATTTAAAATGTCCTGATATTTCACAGAGTTCATGATCCCATGTATCCTTACAAGGTCCCCAGGTCCTTTGGAGTAGAAACAGGCCCACAGCATCACCAATCCTCCCCCATACTTAACAGTGGGCATGAGGTGTTTTTCTGTGTTCTCATCCTTGGTGTTACACCAGACACACTTGGAGTGTTTGTTGCCAAAAAGCTCTATCTTGGTCTCATCTGACCAAAGCACACTTTCCCAGTTAAAATCCCAGTACCGCTTGGCAAACTCCACCCGTTCATGCTTATGAGTATAACTCAGAAAAGGCTTTCTCCATGCATGCCTCCCAAACAGCTTGTTGGCATGTAGATAGTGCCTGATGGTTGTTTGGGAGACCTCATAACCCCAAAATGCTACCATTTGATTCACTTCTCTTACAGTGAGCTTTGGAGAACTTTTTACTTCTCTTACCATCCTTCTCACTGGACGATACTTGTGTCCTCTTCCAGGCTTGTTTGTCACAGTTCCAGATGTTTTGAACGTTTTGATTATTGCTCTGACTGTAGATAAGGGCATCTGCAGGTGAGTAGCTATTTTCTTGTAGCCATTGCCTGATTTATGAAGGTTGACACACATCTGCCTTACTTGAATAGTGGGTTCTCTTGTCTTTCCCATGTTTAAGAGTGAGTAAGAGAAATAGGCCTTTGCGTAATGCCATATTTATACCCCAGGGAAACAGGAAGTGATGAATTACTAATTAAAGGTTCCTAGATACTTTGATCCACTTTATAAACTACAGTAGAAATGACATAAATGGTTAAAATACATTTATTTAAAAGAAATTGTTAAGGGTGCCAATAATTGTGGAACAGGTCATTTTACGGGAAATAATTATTTCTTAGTCAGGATTATTTCTTTATTTTTATTTTTTCACTTGAGTTGAAGGTTGCTTTTTTCTATTTTTTTTCAGAGTGAGATTAAGCTTCTGTAATAAACAATTAATTTATTTTAAGGCTTTTAACACATTTTAACTAAGGATGCCAATAATTATGGAGGCCGCTGTGCTCAATTCTTGCAAAAAAAAAAAACATTTTGACAAAATCTTTCTTAATTAAAAAAATATATACAATTATTATTATAGAATAATTTTTGTTTTGCATTTTTTGTATTTGTATTTTTAACTGTGCTTCAAAATAGATGCTGGCAACATACGATGAGCTTCTAAAGGCCACCACACAACTAATATCCGGACATTTTAATTTTTAAACTACTATATGCTGTTAAAATATTTGTGTCTAATGAGTGATAAAATAAAGAAGAAAAATGTGGTGTTTGGCCAAGGCAGCATACTATTCTATTAGAGAGGTAGAGCATTCTATTTCATAATGAAACCATCATTCATGACATACCACAAAATGTCAGTAACAATAAAGCTGTAATATCCTTAAAAAAGAAATAAAAGTTCAGTCCGATGTCTGTGTAATGTGGTATCTTCACTTCGAAGAGTTGAAAGTGTTGATGAATTGAATGTCAGAGGCTATAATTAAGAGTCTTTCTGCTCTCAGCAGCAGATCATTCAGCTGAAGTGAGAAAGCTCAGGTCCTACTTGACCCGCTAATTCATACACTGTCAAAAAGACACACGGCTGCCAAATCTCAAAGTGTTCCAGACTGTGACCATTTTGGCTCAGACGCAGCCCCGCCCCCTCAATCTATAGCTCGGTTAGCAAAGAGCGTCACACTGACACCTGAAATGAGAGCATTTGGCTGAAAGTACAGCAGGGGGAAAAGTGCTCATCTCTTTTTTTTTTTTTGCACTTTGTAAGCACAACTTGCAGAACATGACCTCATTCTTGCCATAAAGTAGCAGCTCAAAGGCATAACTCTCAGAGACAGCTAATTATATTAAAGCTCACACAGACATACCTCTCTAAAGTCTACACACTCCACCATGTTCATTACAGTCATGCACGGCATCCACTCAATAAATAACAAAGTTAACTTTGGTCTCAAATCACATTTTCTCTCTGTTGTTGGATTTAGACAGAAGTTTGAGAATAATGTGATAGTCAGGCTTTGTCAAAATAAACCAATTGCCACCTTCTGGCAATCATTATTGTGAAATGGTTCACAATGAGCATATTCAAAAAATTATGTTGTGTGATTTACATTTTGTAACCTCTTATAACCACCTCAAACTAAACACAGTGTTTTTGTAACAGTGCCTATTTTTTATTACAGTGCTGTGAACCCTCCCGTCCTAGCCCCGCCTCCTTCCTGTCACATGCTTTCTGTTTTCATTTCCCATGTGCCGTCCTGTCTCCACGTGCTCTGTTTACATCTTCCACATGTCTTGTTCACATCATGTCTCCTCCCCCAGTTATGTCATGCCTTTGTACAGCCCTGCCATCTCATGACATGTTAATCATTGTTTGCTATAACGGGTCACAGTCATTGTGAATCATTGTGTCACCAGTGTCATGACATAGTTTCTTGTTTTAGTTTCATAGTCTCAGCCACAGTGTTTTATTTTTTTGTAATAAAGCATATTCTGTTTCAAGACCCATGCTACATCCTATCTCCTCCTGGCCACAACATACTGACATATGCAAATTAACTCTATCTTGATTGGATGTCCTGGATTTTGCCTCAAAATACAGTCTAAGCTGAAATGCATGGAACCAGCTGTAATGCTCCGATTGAAATCTTCAAAGATGCTGGAAAAAATCAATTTCAGCCACTGCTTTCAGATGTCTGGATACTTTGGAAGGCAGCATTGATACAGTGCGTTTACTGGTTACTTTGATGTAGACCGAATGGGAAGTCATATGTAAGTCAGATGAGTTATCACGTCTGTTCCATCACAACCACGACAGATCAACTTTCGGCTCTTTTTGTAGCCAAGTTTCTGTATACAGCACTGCAAAAATATAAGCACGGTAAGAAATGTTATGGAAATAATATAATATATTCACAATATAATGAGAATAAATGATATATACAACTTTTATTATTTTTATATTTTTATATATGTTTTTAAGGAGTTGATCATTTTTTAAACTAGTTTGAAGAAGCATCCAGAACAATGCAAGTGCTGGATGACAAATACAGCCAAGATACAGGGCTGCTATGAGGATTGATTTAAAAATGCATGTATTCATGCATTTAATCTAAATACTGACTGCTATCGAGTTCACTCCTGGTGAAGGCTCATCCTGCCTCCTATTTGGGTCTTTATGTTCCTTAATGGTTTAGGATTCCTCTAATTGTAGCCACTCATGTTCAAATTGTTTATCTCATAATGTGTCAAAAATAATATCATTTCAGTCGGGTTTTTATAATATCATTTTATTTATCATTTATTATCAAGTACCAAACTGCTTAGGGGAAAAATATCTATATATAATTTGTTGTTGTTGTTTCTAAGCCAAAGAAAACTTTTGCACAGCATTGTTTGGACTGTATGAACCAAGTTGTCAACAGTTCTGAAACTTTAACAATGTTTACAGTGTAAATCAAACATGATAAGGCCCCTTTAAAGCACATCATCCAGCAGCTGTCACTCTGATAGTGCTCTCCACAGTCTCCTCATCAGCGGTCAGCATAGAGGCTGCTGTGTTTGCCCACAATCAGCCTTGTCCACTCTTCAACCATCAATCCAGCATCAGGAGCCAGGCACTCAGCCAGATTGTCCATCGTGATGGCCAGTACATTAGAGTTGTGGCCTTGTCTCAATCAATATAAAGAAATAAAGCTAAAGCCATAAAGCGTAGAGTTCTATAAGTTACCCTTTATGAGTGAACTACCTGCATGTGCCCAGGGTTTAATGCTTTGTTTTCCTGAGTTTGACTCTTTTTGCCTCAGCGAATGCATTCTATAAACACAGTAAGTGCCCAGTGCCATAAATACAGAGACCTGACCTTTCTCTTTTGGCTCTGGAGAAGCTGTGTGTGTGCTTGTGCGTGTTTTGTGTATGAAGTTATTCAGGGAACTAAGATATCATCTACTGTGAATAATTGTGGCCATTTGTGAAAGCATGGCAGCGCAAAGGTCCAATGCAATGACTTGGATATCAGACAAAAGAGTGATTGTTTTTCTGAAGTTCAGGAAGATTTGAGAGGTTTCCAAAACTGTTTATATTCATATAAATGGAGGCGGATTTTGTTTAAAAGAAGGAAGCAATTTCAAAAACATCTCTACAACATAATTGTGGATTTTCAAAAAAGGTGGGCAACGGCCACTTCCTGTGACGTGTGTAAGGCCTTCCAACACATATCCTCAGCTCCACACCTCAGTACTCTCCAAGAAGAAACAGTAAGCTTCCGCAACACAGAACAACAAAGACTTTGTATGTGAAGACAATGGATAATTAAATGGAATGATGCTCAGAGACAAGAAAGGACAACACAATGGCACTTCCCCCTCATTATGAGAATACAGCCAGGAGCCTTGAAAGAGTACTGCAATTTGCACAGCTGAGATTACAACCTTGAAAGTCCAGCGGCCGGGTCCAGTACTCAGTAATATCTGAGTCATCGGAGGGGCATGAACAGCAGTTATTAAAATAGAAACTGTCAGGCATTCGTCTGAAGTTGGCCTCCACAGTAACCATAAATCCAACTGTCAGTAGAACGGCACGCTCAAATTAATTGCGCAATTAAGATTCTCTTTGCTTGGCAGCCCCAGCTTCTAATGGATCTGTGACAATTCTGATCTGATCATAAAGAGGACTTTAATGCAGTGTTTAATTACTGCTCTGTGCTAAACTGTGGCGATGCACCCGTTCAATCTGTCATCTGTTCTATAGTGTGGGAAGCTGCTTTGCATCAGAACTGCGGCCGATTTCAACAAGTTGCTCTTACAGTTGGGATTAACGAGCAATAGTCATGCAAATGCACCCCAGCCTGCAGAGAGAAGAAATATCCACTGCAGCTGGGTGTTTTTTATGAGCGTAGAGCAAATGATTGCAGAAAAATCAAAAATCTATTTTAGAACACTATCAGAAGCAAACCAACATGTTCATTCTTTATGTCTGAGGGTATTATAACCTTACAATTATGGAAAAAACAAGCAATGATAGATGACAGAAACTCATTGAGAAGAAATTAAGAGCATGAACACCACATAAAACATAAATCAAAGATCAAGATGTTCTAAGAAAATGAGAGTGACGTGGCTATGCCGCTGTCTCTGAAACACCAGTACAGTCTTCAGAAGAGCTGAGAAGTTGAGGAGATTATCCTCTGCACTACAGTCATTAAAGAAAAGCTAAACTTTTTAAGACTACAGCAATGTTTCAACAGTAAGTTCATCTAAGCAACTTTGGACAGTGTTGAAAAGTGCACCAATACCTCCTTCTTCAAGAGGTGTGGGACTGAAATTGGACATTCACACTTCAATTTCCCACCCTGATGATACTTCTCACCAACATTTAGCTCATGCGTCATGGTTGTTCCATGTTCCTGTTATATCAAAGTTGTTCCTGTGACACAAGCTGCTGGTGAGATTCTTATATGGTCTGTCCATAAAAGTACAGAAAAGCAGATTTCTCTCCTCAGCAGCACTAAATAGCTTTGCCTGCATAGCTGAGGCTAAGTTCGGCTAGTCAGAATGACTTGTTGTCACCAGTTAGCTGACTCAACAGGTGAAAAATTGGGTGTTGTCGGGTTACATCAGCATTCAGGTACTCTGCTCTGGAGCAATTCATTTTCTCACTTCTTTTTCCCTTCTTATTCTCCTGGCCAGCGTGCTTGCTGAGGCGTGATATTGACTTATTTATTTTGCAGGAGAGAGAGAGAGAGAGAGAGACTGTGGTTTAGCACCACACTGAATGGCACATAAGCAGATAGACATTTGCAGAGGTGCACACAAGTAGATAAAATGTGCAGATAAATTAGAACCAGCGGCGGTCAGAAGGCCCATGGTGGCTTTTTTGTTTACATAGTGGTATTGTGTCTGTGTGTGTACCGAGCTGTTTTAATGCTCTCACGCTCCTTACACTGCCGTGGGCTGCATTAGCGTGCTGGGTAATTGCTTCTGTAGACATGAATAATTCAAAGGCGATCGGCCGTGGCCTCAGAGTTTGTGTCGGACCTTGAAGTGTGTGTCTGTACAAAGTGGGGAGGCAGATTTCATCAAGTTCGGTGTGTCTCCATGCATTCACGATCTCGCTGTGATTATCCTGTTTTTGCTTTTGTTTGGGGCTTTTTTGGGCCTTTTTTTATCAGCAGGGATTTTCAATGCTTCAGATTTTTATCCCTTTGCTTCACTATCAGCCTCCAGCCACGAGCTTGCTGCTCTATCTTTCTCTTTCGTTCCTTCTCTCTGTCTCTCCATCATCTCCATGTTTGCTCCAGATCCTTGTCTGCCGCCATCACTTTTCCAGCATCTCCCCATCTATCAGCTTTGCTTCCATTCCATGAAAGGAAACACAATTACGAGCCATAGACCAAACCTCAGCCAACAAAAACAAGGCAAATGCTTAATGTATAAACAACAGGGTAGGGTGCACGTTTCTTCCAGCAGTTTTTACTCTAATCTGGACCAGGACTGTGTGTCTCAGCAGTACCTTAACACAAGCTGCAATGAGATGGTGTGAAACAAGAATTGCTTTGAACTTCTAAGAGTAATTAAGATGATTTTAACACTACAGAGCTTCTGGGAATATGATCTAAATCAGAACCACGCAACAAAGCTTTCACTTCCTGTCAAATGTTTGAGGATAACTTGTTTTCTTTCTAATTAAATGTTTGCCATGGTTCCTTTTTCTCAATTAAATATCATAAAAAAGGCTACGCCAAAGCTTTTTAGCATTAAACAGCAAAGAACTAATCTTCCAAATGTATTTTTCAACACTCAGCTTCACTTTCAAAGTGTCTTGAAGGCTTTCTGATGTGGTAAGTCTACTGATTTCCATTGGTCAGTTTCACACATAATTAAAACTGGCACACAAATTCACATGGATTTGTACATGGAGAGAGGCAGATGGGTCAGTCTGTAGTGATTTCCTAAGTGTCTCCTGATCACTTTCAAGCAGAAACATGGAAATCACACAGCGAGAGGAAGATGAAAGGAAGATGTATCGTCAACCCTTTTTCATATGCTCACAACTCCACATATAAATCACATAGATATCTTAATGTAAGATGAAAACAAAAGGGCAGGCTACAGATAGAGGGAATGTTTGAACTGTATTCCTGGACTCTATTATCAAAAATATATAATTAAAAATACAGAGAAACATCCCATTTGAAATGTGGGGCATCTGACGGCCCCAGAGGGTTAACCTCTGGAGTCTGAGGGTATTTCAGACACTCTGATGTAGCCTGACATGCCTTGACTTTATACAAATGACATCGATCTAATTTTTTTTCCCCCCAAAGTGTTACACAGGCTCTTGTTCAGCACAAACTCAGCAACAACAGTGTCAAAACACTCTATGGTGATCCCAACACATACCACATTGCTCCTCTGTTCATTAAAGTGGTTAACTGGTCAACTGTAGTGAACTGATTGCTCTAGCCAGAGTTGTCGTTACCCTCTGACATCAATGGCACTACTGTTATGTGTTTAGAAGGCACTCAATGTACGAGAAGTCCATTCTCAGTACACCTTCACTACAGTGGCTCTAAAACCTCTGAAAAATGTTGTGGTTTCCCTTTGCCCTGTACCCTATTATCATGAATATCAGTCAAGCTGCAAATCAGGATTTAAACTACAACTGACTGGTGTGCTTGCTTATTAGTAAGTGCAGCAAACCCTGTCAAATGGCATCTGTGACATCACAGGCAGAGTTCAGAGGTGGTCATAATATTCTGTATATAAATACAGTTGTGTTTGAAAATATGTCAACCTTTAAGAATTTTCTATATTTATGTATACATTTGACCTACCTTTTTGAAGAAAATGACGCATTATTATAGTATGTAATAGTCTGTCTGTAAGTGGCAACATTTGTGAAACTTTAGGATTTGCTGATAATTTGAAGGTGCTATTTGAGTCAGGTGTTGTCAATCAATGAGATCACAATCAGGTGTGAGTGGGCACCCTGTTTTATTTAAAGAACAGGGATCTAGCGACGTCTGATCTTAACAGCATGAAAGTGTGTCATGGCACGGACAAAGGAGATTTTTGTAGACCATAGAAGAAGAGGTGTTGATGCTCATGAGACTGGAGGAGGTTACGGAACCATTTCTAAAGGGTTTGGACACTGCCAGCACTCCACCAGTCTGGAAAGCTGCTTTGTGAGCTGTTGAAGTGCTCTCTCTTTCTCGCTCTCTATATGCCTACATATAACATTTCCACTGTGCCAGTGAAGTGAAGACAAGAATGGCCATGGGCATGTTGGTGATGGTCAAATTGACAAAGATGTGGAAAAGCAAGTCAATGAGCACCAAC
>BRDA01062321.1:2865-19401 GCA_036984385.1 Crenuchus spilurus | reverse complement strand
TTTAGTTCAGAGGGAATGGTACTATATTCTATCTCTAATGGTTTAATAGTGATTAAGTTATTGTGACACGCTGTTTGAGATTTTCTGTGTTTAAAGTAGTTATGGTTTAGATGTCATTCAAGAGTGCTTCAGCCATGTATTGACAGTTCAGGTAGATTGAATCAGCAACCTTTCAGTACTAATTCCACTTCTCTAACCAAAGTCACAGCTCCCCCCTGCAACAACCACATTTTTAGTCTTTTATGGGTGTTAGAGAGTTACTGAGCTTGCATTTTAGATTATAACAGTCACTTTTTAATGCCCCAACCTATACCCCAATCTATTCCAAAGATAAGGGGCCATATAAGAGAAGGCTCTTCCCCCTGCTGATGATTTCTGAATTCTGGGAACTATCAAGAAGCCAGCACCCTGTGATCTAAGTAAACGAGATGGTTCATAATAGGAAATAAGGTCTTGTAAATACTCAGGGGCAAGACCATGTAGCGCTTTATATGTCAATAAAAGAATTTTATATTCGATTCGTTATGCCATTATTTGTAGGCCTTCCACTTCTGATGCCATTCTGCCCTCTGCAGTCTAATATGGGTCTCCTCCTAAGTCCTCTCGCTGCCTTGGTACCAGTCCTCCACTGATGGCACTTCAGAAGGTTCTAACCAGGGGAATAGGAGAGGGTGATATCCTAATATACATTATAAGGGAGTGTGCCCAGATGTTTGTGTTCTGGGTGTACTTTGCCAGGGTATGAAATGGCTCCACTCTGCTTGATGTCATCTGTATTATGACCTCAGGAACTTACCTACTTCCTGGTTCAGCTCCTCAACATGCCAGTTAGTCTGAGAGTGAAGCCTGGTGACAAACTGATGTTAATTTTCAGTCTACAACAGAAGGCCCTTCAAATATGAGAAGTGAACTGTGGTACCTCTGTCTGAGACATTGTGTCTGAAAATCTCAGAGGAAATTATATCATCTATCTATTCACCTTAGCTACATCTATCTGCACCTTCCATTTGATCAGGATATAGCTTAGGAAAACTTTGCACTGACAGAACGTACACTTATCCAACTTCACATACAGGTAGTCCTATTGAAATATCCTTAGCATCTAATGAACATGGGTGACATGCTCCTCTGAGGTGGATGAGAACACCAGCAGATCATCAATGTATGCCAACACAAACTTGTTCAGCATATACTCAATACCTCATTGATGAATGACTGGAACACAGAAGAGGTCTTTACAAGACCACCAGGTACTCATAATGACTGTACGTGACTGGAAGGTACTCTTCCACTCATACCCCTCCCTGATGTATATCAAAATATATGCACTTGGGAGGTCCAACTTTGTGAATGTAGTGGTTTAGTGCACCAGCTCAATGGTAGGGGATATCTATTTTTAAGTCTATGATAGTCTATACATAGATCAAATCAAATCAAATCAAATCAAATTTTATTTGTCACATAAGAAAGTACTTGTAGTGAAATGCTTTCAGAGAACAATCAATCAATCATGAAGGCAGCCGAACTTAGCAGTGCCAATCATAATGACAGAAAGTAAGGAAAACATACATGAGGAATGTGGGGAAAAAGAGAAAAACATGAAAAACATGTGAACATGTAAAACATGTGAAAAAAACTCTTTGCACATATAAGAACAAGACATAAGCTGATGAAGACGTTTGGTAATTCAGGAAAGGATGGGGGGGGCAGCCGGACCAGCACACTGCCTGCAGCAAGTCAGTCTGTGTTCAAAAGTCCTCAGATGGCAGCGAGGGCATAGAGTTGCCATAGAGACAACCTTGAATCACTCCAGAAAGTCCACAAAGTCCAACTTTGTTTAGGTTAACAAGGGAAGGGGAGAGATAGAGTGTCTGTGAAGACATTCCTCAGGGGAGGTTAGCAATCTCCAGGCGCCTCTTGAGGTCATCTGAAGATAAGGGGGGAGCCGAAAAACAGATTAGACATGGTTGTTGACTCCACGCAGCTGCAAAATAATTCCTTTAGTTCGAAGAACACGCTCAGAGAGACTCCAGCAGCCAGACCAGACAAAGAAGCAGAAGCAGGGAGATAAGGGAGGGAGGGAAAGTGCGACCGCCTTCACCAAGAGCCAAGAGAAGAAGATGTAGGCTGCTGTCCTTCTCAATAAAGAAGAACCAAACAGTTGTGGGAGATGTGGATGGTTGAATATAAGGCCTAAGCTATATACAGTTCCAAGAAAAAAGAAAACAAGAGGTTGTTTAGGTGAGTGCCACATACCAGTTTAGTGTGAACACTCTTCTGTTCATAATGATGGTTACTCAAATTTATCCACTCCGTTGCACAGCCAAGACTTTTACCAGATGCTATCCAAGCCACAGTTCACAGTCTGAGAGCCCAACAGCTCTGCGCATCGTATAATCATCAGGCAGCTACTGGGAGGCTTGAACAGCTGACCTGACCTCTTTAATTTCTGATATCAGGGTAATGCCTATCCAATCAGTGGAGTACCCGTAATCAAAAATAAGAATACAATGTCCTCCACGGAAAGCGTCGCCAGACACATGACACGCCAACACGTCCATTGTGTAGCCAGCTGCACATTCCATTAGGACAGGCAGGTTCCCCCAAACCCAGACTTCTGGTTGAGAAGATGGTGTCAATTTCATTGAGAGACCATTCAATCATCTTTCTTGTTACAAATAGCAGTGCTAAAAGTGTCTCTTAAAGTCTTAAAGTGTAGCAGACAAGACAGGAGAGCAAGCAGGGAGGTAGGAGGGTAGGAGAGTGAGGTAAGTGTGACCACCTTCAATGAGAGCCAAAGAGAAGAGTGAGATGACAAAGGTGTTCTTGGAATCTTCAGATGGAAATGAGGTAAGTTGACGTATTAAGTACAATGAGCATTGGAATAGGAAGCCTTTACACCTCCCAGGACTCCTGTCATATTTACCTGATGTGGCCAAAGGAGCATGTGACTGACTGTGGGATGTGTGACCTCACCCACTATGTAAGACATGGCTGCTTATTAGCTGGCTTTGGGCATGGAAGGCTGTGTGTGCTGTTTGAAGTCCTGTGGCGATCTGAACTTGGTGAAGCATTCTGTAAGCATGGAGAATTGAACCTGTGAGTAGGATCCATATGCAGAGACGTCTACTCCAGATTTGCACAGAATACAAACTAGGGATGAGTGAGTACACTACTATCTGTATCTGTATCTGTTCAACCATCTAAATTATCTGTATCCATTTCTGTACTTGGAGTGAGTGTGGCCTAAACCAGAATCGGGCGTGGTTTAACTGAAAATAGGTGGGGCTTAAATCTGTACATTATTTTAAATTGATATAGATTGATCAGAAGTTGCTAAATGTATTGTTTATTTGAAAACTATTTACATATATTTATTTAAACTATTTATTATATCACCAGCCAAACTAAGAGAAAGCAGATGGTAAAAACCTGACCAGAGTGGAGGCAGTGACAGACGAGCTGTTTTCAGCACTGTCTTGTCAAATGCACTGCATACATTACAAATCCAGTTCATCAAGTAACTTTAAATATTATACAAACCGAAATAGAGGCGAGCTGAAGAAAATCTGAGGAGTACTGAACAGAGCAGTGAGCCAAGCAAGTCACTGTGTGTGTGTGTTCATGCAAGTGTGGCTGCAGTGTCTGTGTAGGGAGGGATCGGGCGTTCTGTGTGACTGGCCAATCACAGATCGCGAAGACACCCAATGAGGATTTTCCTTCAGCACAAGCATGGATATTGACAAATTTTATTTGATTAATTATCGTACTCGTTAAAAATGCTATATCCGTACCAGATACTAGTCTGAAACGAGTATCTGGCTCAACCATAAAATAAACAGTCTGCAGAACTGAGGTAGCAATGAAGAGATGCACAGAGAGGCACTAGAGGTGACAAGAGACAATGAAGATGAGACTGTGACTCTGTCGATGCTAGTCCTTGGGTTAGATACAGACCTATGCCTTTGTGGTCTTGGCTGGCATGCTGTGAGGATCTGGGCAGACAGCAGACACATGATTCATTGAATAAGTTCATAGGACAACTTAAACTTGAAGACTTAAGTTGGGACCAGGACACTTCACTTGGGCTGAGGAACAAAAGGCTCATCATTTGGTCAGAGACACACAGGGCTCATATTGCAGGGCTCAACACAAGCTATAAACTCAGGAGAGCTTAAATGGAACTGAAACACATTGAGAGCTTAAAATGCAGGTGAGGAGAATTACAACAGTGACATTGTGTGTACTTCAAACACAGGTTGGCATAACTTGAACTGAAACTCACACACACTTCTAACATGGGAGAATATAGCTTGAAGAGAGGCCCAGAGCTATTTATATTAGCATGGCGGCACGGTGGCTTAGTGGTTAGCACGTTCGCCTCTCAGCGCTGAAGTCTTGGGTTTGAGTCTGCATCTGAGCGGAGTTTCCATGTTCTCCCCGTGTCCGCGTGGGTTTCCTACAGGGACTCCGGTTTCCTCCCACAGTCCAAAAACATGGATATCAGGTGGATTGGATACTCTAAAAAAAAATTACCCTGGTGTGTATGAATGAACGTATGTATGTGTGTATGTATGCCCAGATATGGTTGGCACTCTGTCCTGGGTGATCCCCCTAGTGCTCGATGCAGTCCTCCAGGTGGACGGTCGCTTCCGGTTGAGAGTACGCTGTGCGCGACTGGCTGCCGCTTCTCACCGGAGTGTGTGTATGGAGTGTGTTGATTGTAAAGCGTCCTTGGGTGTCTAGAAAGGCGCTATATAAGTATAATGTGTATGTATGTATGTATGTATTTATCATTTGACGTGAGTCTGACATTCAGGTTAACATAGCTTGTTCTGCTTGAATTTGACTTGGACATTAAACTATAATGTAGAGAACATGGCAGTCACTGGGAAGCAGCATAGAACACTTAGGCCATTAATTTTAAGATTGGAGTTACACTGAAGTTTAAACAAGGTGTTACAGCAGCCCTAGGCTGATAACACTCTGCAAGGGCCTTTGAGTTTGAACAAGCTTCATGCTTCATGAATAATGTACCAAGTATGCCCCACCCACTTCTGGTTAAACCATGCCCAATTCCAGTTTAGGCCCTCCCACTCCAAGTACAGCTATGGATACAGATAATTTAGATGGTTGAACAGATAGTGGTGTACTCGGTCCGGTCGCGCCCCCCATGCTACTCTGGACTTCGCCAGCATGGAGTCAACCTGTGGAGTTTGAGGACGGCACCCTGGGTTCCTCAGTCTGCTAAACCACAGGCCGCGGCTCCCGTCAGGTTCGGCCTGGTGAACGCCAGATCCCTGGCTAACAAAACTTTCATCATAAGGGATTTAATCACTTCCAGTAGCCTGGATTTTCTTTGCATAACAGAGACCTGGATTGAGGCTGGTGACTCCAGTGTTTTTGTGGACCTTTTACCATCTGGGTTCTCATATTTAAGCTGCCCTCTGACTTCCAGACATGGAGGAGGAACAGTGGCTGTTTACAAGAAGCACTATAAATGTAAGCCACGCACTATATCTTTTTAAAGTTTTGAGGTAACAATATTTGAACTGAGTCATTCTGACCCTGTGCTGTGTGCCATCATCTACCATCCTCCAAAATATGACAAGGACTTTTTAAGTGAACTTCCTAAATTTCTCAGAAATGATGACTGAGTATGGATCATGTACTTATACTTGGAGATTTTAATATTCACATATGTTGTCCCGAAAAGCCAATGGCAAAGGACTTTCTTACTCTTATTGACTCTTTTAACCTGGTGCAGTGGGTGACTGGTCCCACACACAAACATGGTCACACACTGGACCTTGTCCTCTCTTATGGCTTATCTGTGATTGATCTGCAAATAAGTGACAATACTTTCTCTGATCATATGCCTGTCTTATTTACTGTTATTCTATCAGGTGTCATGGTTAAATCTGTTCCTGTTGGTCATTGTCGAGTTTTTAACCCTTTTACTGTTAGCCAGTTTTCTGCTGTCTTTGAGCAGCTTAGCATTCCCTTTGACTTAGATACAGAGCAACTA
Source organism: Crenuchus spilurus (assembly GCA_036984385.1). Lineage (NCBI taxonomy): Eukaryota > Metazoa > Chordata > Actinopteri > Characiformes > Crenuchidae > Crenuchus > Crenuchus spilurus. The sequence goes on along the minus strand of BRDA01062321.1, from coordinate 13,373 downwards.
AGTTCCTGGTTAGATGCATCCTGAAGGAGTATTTTGGATACTGTTGCCCCTATGAAAATCATGCAGCCTAAAGTTAAAACCAACCCATGGTTTAATGACAAAACTCGCGCTGCCAGACAGGAATGCTGTAAAGCTGAACGGAAATGGAAAAAGGATAAACTGCATGTTTCATTCCACATTCTTAAAAACTGTTGGCAACATTACCAGAACACCGTTAAGGACGCTAAAAGAGAATATCTGTCCAACCTTATTGTGTCCTATCAAAATAATTCACGGATGCTGTTTAAAATTATTGATTCTGCTCTTAATGCCCCGCAGCTTTTTTGCTTAGAAGCAAGTTCTAAAATGTAATGATTTCATGCACTTTTTCATAGATAAGGTTGCTGCTGCAAGAGCCCTTATTTCAACACCTACTTGTGATCCTTCCTGTATGACTCCATATTAAGCTGTGTTTGATACATTTGAACCAGTGAATCTGACCTTCTTAAAGGATGTAGTTGAACATATTAAGCCATCGGGTTCTCCTCGTGATCCTGCTCCTTCTCAGTTTTTAAGGAAGCTGTTTCTAGCATAGGACCGACTGTCCTTGCTATTGTAAACAGTAGTTTGATGTCCGGCATTTTTCATGTGAGCTTTAAGCATGCTGTGGTGCAGCCTCTCCTTAAGAAACCTGGCCTTGACCAAACTGTTTTAGCGAAGTTGCCTTTTATTTCAAAAGTTTTAGAGAAAGTTGTTTATTCTCAGGTCAAGCCCTATTTAGATGAACACAACATCAATGAGGCTTTTCAGTCAGGTTTTAAAACTCAGCGCAGCACAGATTCTGCTTTAGTGAGGGTTTTTAATGAAATATTTATGGCAAAAGATGCTGGGGAATATGTTGTTCTTGTTCTCCTCACCTAACTGTTGCATTTGATACGGTGGACCACAGCCTTTTATTGGGTCGCCTACAGACCCAACTCGGCTTTGGTGGTACTTTGTTGAAATGGTTTAGGTCCTACTTGTCAGGTAGAACTATGTCTGTAAGTCTAACTGATTTTGAATCTTAATCCGCTTCCTTATTCTATGGGGTTCTGCAGGGCTCAATCCTTGGGCCCCTGCTTTTCTCACTTTATAAGCTTCCCATGGGCTCAATACTTAGGAAACATGGGATTTCTTTTCATTTTTATGTGGACAACAGTCAGATATACACAGGGTTCTAAATTAACACCCGCCAACCCGCCAAATGCGGGTAAAAAAATCAATTTGTCGGTTGTTAATAAACACTTACTAGCCAATTTTGCCAGTGATGCAAGAGGTATTACATGCATGATACATAAGGCTCCGTTCTCGGTCATTTATCCCCTGGCAGTACTTCCTACATTTCCCACTATATGCCTAAACGCTACGGGCGTCTCTCAATCTTTCTTCGATGGATTTCTGCGGTATTCTAATATTCATGTCACTCATGTCCACGAGGATTGTTGACGACCAGCTCTGTTTACGGAGTTGCATTCAGGGTTGCCAGATCCCCCAAATCCTCCAGCCACAAAACTGCCATTCACAAGCTTATACTATCTAAATAAAATCTATCTATTGATAACATCTAATGTCAATATGCCATCAGTTTTTATTCACAATTTGATTAGTGTCCCAACTTTTTTGGAATCCGGTTTGTAGAAATGCTCCTTTCTTGTCTACTTTTAAAACCCTTCTTAAAACATATTTTTATTCTTTGGCTTTTAATACATGCTGAGACTTTGCTTTTATTCCTGTTTGTGTTTTATTTGTTTTATCTTGTTGAAGTGTATTGGTTTATTTGATTTATATCTGTACAGCACTTTGTTGCAGCTGCTGTTGTTTTAAGGTGCTTTATGAATAAAGTAATAGTAGTACTCGCTCATCCCTAGTCTATGTGTTGCGTGGCTGTGGTCTGGGTACAGCTGACAAACACACACACACACACACACACACACACACATATATATATATATATATATATATATATATATATACAGTGAGGTTTGAGCTCCCTCAAAAGATTTTCTATAGGATTTAGGTCTGGAGACTGGGTAGGCCACTTCAGAACCTTGATATGCTTCTTACGGAGCCACTCCTTGGTTATCCTGGCTGTGTGCTTTGGGACATTGTCATATTGGAAGACCCAGTCACAACCCATCTTCAATGCTCTAAGTGAGGGAAGGAGGTTGTTTCTCAAAATCTCACAATACATGGCCCCGGTCATCCTCTCCTTAATACAGTGCAGTCGTCCTGTCCCATGTGCAGAAAAACCCCCCCAAAACATGATGCTTCCACCCCCATGCTTCACAGTAGGGATGGTGTTTTTAGGATGGTACTCATCATTCTTCGTCCTCCAAACACGGCGAGTGGAATTAAGACCAAAAAGTTCTATTTTGGTCTCAACTGACCACAGCACTTTCTCCCATGACTCCTCTGGATCCTCCAAATGGTCATGGGCAAACTTAAGACGGGCCTGGACGTGTGCTGATTTAAGCAGGGAACCTTCCTTGCCATGCATGACTTTAAACCATGACGTCTTAGTGTATTAGCCACAGTAACCTTGGAAACAGTGGTGCCAGCTCTCTTCAGGTCATTGACCAGCTCCTCCCGTGTAGTTCTGGGCTGATTCCTCACCTTTCTTAGGATCATTGATACACCACGAGGTGAGATCTTGCAAGGAGCCCCAGTCCAAGGGAGATTGACAGTCATGTTTAGCTTCTTCCATTTTCTAATAATTGCTTCAACAGTTGATCCTTTTTCACCAAGCTGCTTGGCAATTGCCCCATAGCCCTTTCCAGCCTTGTGGAGGTTCACAATCTTGTCTCTGGTGTCTTTGGACAGCTCTTTGGTCTTAGCCATGTTAGTAGTTGGAGTCTTACTGATTGTGTGGGGTGGGCAGGTGTCTTTATGCAGCTAAGAAGGTCAAACAGGTGCTTCTAATTTAGAATAATTTGTGGAGTGGAGGTGGACTGTTTAGAGGCAGACTAACAGGTCTTTGAGGGCCAGAATGTTTGCTGATTGGCAGGTGTTCAAATACTTATTTGCAGCAGTAACACACAAATAAATTATTTAAAAAATAAGTTGTGATTTCCGGATTTTTTCTTTTAGATTATGTCTCTCACAGTGGACATGCACCTAAGATGAACATTTCAGAATTTCAGAATATAGTGTGTGTGTTTTACTTACTGATGCCTAAAGAGCTTTCACACAAATTACTTATTAATATTACACTTAAATAAATACACTTTCACTGTCACCAAAAAAAAAAGTATTATTCTTGAGATTTAGAAAATTGAGCTCCTAAAAATGTATTTCTGTTTGCTCAAAATGGTGGACACATTAAATAGTGAACAAAAAGTTAGATTCAGCTTTTCTGTTGTTTGAATTGGATTTTTAACCACTGAATGTGCCATCCATAGTTATGTTTTCATCAGTTAACTTTACTGTGATTAATTAAGCAGTGTATGAATTAGCAGTTTTGTGGTTCTAACACTGCACTAAACAATTTTGGTTAAACTATTTGTGTATTAGAGCCCACAGCCACACATTCCTAACTCTCTTCAAAGTGTTAAGATGAGGACAACATAACCCACATGGATAAATGAGCACAGCGGAGCGAGAATAATCAAATAAAGCACAATTCAAAGAGTGCAACTGCAACAAGACCTTTTCATGAGGAGATGAACAAGGAACGACATGCAGGCAGGGACATCATTGCACATCCTCAGAGACCACACCATGCCACAATGTGGTTTTGAAGTTGTGAAAAATACACAAGAATCTATTGAACAGTTAATAACTTTGGTTTCCAAAAACAGCAGTCAGGGATTAAAATGTGTGTGTTATCCACTGGGCTGAATAATTCTCATCTCTATCAAGTGTTCAGTGTGCCTGTGGAGCACACTGAGCAGCTAAACGCCGGCAGTAAACAAATTAACTGGCTGAGGTGGCTGCAGACCTAGCTCTTCTCTTTATTGCCTGACCTATGCTGCATCAGAACATCAGAAATTAAGTCTGTTCCACAAAGCAGCAGCACATTCACACAGTTACATATAAATTTTGGAGAATTAGTGATATTTAAATTATTCTCATGAAAAAATAGTAAAAGAGTTTGACAAAATGCAACATTAGAAATAGAACATTATTTCAAATTATTTTAACTGTTGTCTTTTTAAATAAAACTTAAGATGAATTAACTAGTTAAGTGATTTATGCATGCAACGCATTAGAAATGCTCATGTAAAGACAATTATACAAATAAAGTTTTTGTCTTTCTTTTGTTGTTGCTAGTTTAGTTTATTCGTTTATTAAAAAGCATAATTATTGCAAAATGTGTATTTATTAAACTTTTCTTTGTGTCAAAAATAAGTCAACGTACAATGAGACAACGTAGTGCAAAATAAAAATATAGTAACTTGCATTACATAATAAAATATATTACAAATGTAGTGCTATAAGAGTTCAAAATACTGTCAACACTTCATCACTATGATTCCCATCCATGGATTCCTGGTCCTGTGTGTCTGCATGCTTGTCATTTTCTTCAAACTGTTGGGGAAAACAATAACTTTTAAGATTAAAATTATTGTTAAGTAGCCCCGTTCAGGAGTGTTTAGTTACCTAGTTAGCTTTAGCATAGCATACTCACCTGGTATATAGATACGGTTACCACCTTTCAGATTTTGAAATAAGGGACACCCCAGGCGGTGTGTGTGGGGGGGTGACTGGGTTGGGTTGGGGGTGGGTGTTTGGGGTTGGAGTATATGTTGGGGGGGATTCTGTTGCAGGTTGGGTGTTGTGGCTTGACTGTTGCACCTATAAAAAAAAAGTTCTTACACTGTCAGAGATTGTAAAGCAGACTAAAATTGCCTTTGGTAGATGCTATTTTTAAAAATCTTGCACCATTTTCAGGTGTATCTTAGCAATGCAGTCACGAGTTGGTCACAACCTGCACTAGTGATGGGCTTTTATGGCTTTTGGTTTACTTAAAAGACCTCTTGCAGCTCCCAAATTGGAAGATTTTTTTTCTGCTTAGCTTAAGCTAGTATTAAAATAATGTAAATTCAACAGTGAATGAAATGAAATAAATGTAGAAATGTAAAAACAACTGAAATAATTATTTTTTCTAAATTATATATTTATTGAGTTTTGCATTTTACAGAAAGAACAGAACAAAAACAAAAAGAAAAGAATTACATATGTATCTCCGTCACATATTTCACAATATCACAAAATGACCCCCACCCCTCACAGCCCAGACATACACACATACATGATGTAATTGACCAATCCCATGTGACTTCAACAGAAAAAAAAGGAAAAAAACGAATCTTGCTCCCAGACATGAGTCGGCTCTGATTGTTCACTTCAAAGGGTCAACTCTAAGAGCCATTTTGTTCGCCAACGACCCATCACTCACATACACTGCTAAAACACAACAGAGAGTTTGAGAGAGAGCAGTGGAGTTTCCTTCTCATTCACACATATCTTTCTGTCTCAGATCAACCTTATTTCACCCCCTTTGATAAAAATACAGAACAAAGTGCGTCCCGTATCGGTTCAGTATGGAATGCGACTTTTAATTTACAAATGCGGAACAATTCCATATTTTATGGGGCGGGTGGCAACCCTATATATAGAGGGCTTCAGCAATTTGTCCACTTTTTCCTTTTCCTCTCTATCAAGGAATAAATGGTAAGACATGTGATAGACAGGGGGGGGCAGCCATGGCCTAGTGGTAAGGATCTGGTCTTGTGACCAGAAGGTCGCTGGTTCAATCCCCAGACAGGACATGAATGAAGTGCCCTTGAGCAAGGCACCTAACCCCCTAACTGCTCCCCAGGCACCGGTGGATAAGGGCTGCCCACTGCTTCAGGCACAAATTCTCACAGCCTAGTGTGTTCACTAGTGTTTGTGAGTGTGTTTCACTGCACGAATGGGTCAAATTCCATTGTGTGAAAAATCACATTGGCTAAATTGGTTGATCTTAATCTTAATCTAATCTTAATCTTAGACACACTCTTGCTTGCTCAACAGCTCCACCAGGTTCTCCTCCTTTTCTACAGTCCAGGAAAAGTGTGGTTTATGAGCTCTGCTCTGGACTCTACTCCATGTCTGATTTCTTTACCCACCAGACATTCATGTATTTGCCTTTGCGAATTCCTGTAGCTCTCATATTGGTTGCCGACAGTGTTCAAGTCACTATTTCTGAGCCAAGTCTTAACATTACACATGTTTTGTTATACACATGTTTATTTCCTTTGTGTGTATTGGAACAACACAGAAAACAGAGAGAAAAAAGGCAAATTTGACATAATTTCACACAAAACTCCAAAAATGGGCCGGACAAAATTATTGGCACCTTTTCAAAATTGAGGATAAATAACTTTGTTTCAAGCATGTGATGCTCATTCAAACTCACCTGTGATAAGTAACAGGTGTGGGCAATTTAAAAATCACACCTGAAACCAGATAAAAAGGAGAGAAGTTGACTCAATCTTAGCATTGTGTGTCTGTGTGTGCCACACTAAGCATGGAGAAAAGAAAGAGGAGAAGAGAACTGTGTGAGGACTTGAGAACCAAAATTGTGGAAAAATATCAACAATCTCAAGGTTACAAGTCCATCAAAGGGTGTGCAACCAAATATTAAGTTGAGGGTGCCAATAATTTTGTCCGGCCCATTTTTGGAGTTTTGTGTGAAATTATGTCAAATTTGCCTTTTTTTCTCAGTTTTTTTGTGTTGTTCCAATACACACAAAGGAAATAAACATGTGTATAACAAAACATGTGTAATTGCAATAATTTTCTGGGAGAAATACTTCATTTTCTGGAAAAAAATTCAGGGGTGCCAACACTTTCGGCCATGACTGTATGCTGAAGATATTTGTGTTCACTTGATCTCTCACCTTACTAAGGGTTTTTTGCTTTATTTGATCTAGTAAAATAATGCAATGGCTTTTCACATGAAATAAGTATTGAGCATCATTTCCAATATGGTATGCAAGGTGTGAGGTGTGCTCTGGAGTCATCGTGTTGCCAATTTTTTAATAGTGCCTTTATTTCTTTGTCTTTCTACACAGTTCCTTGTTATTTATAAAGCAGTAAAATGTTCAACTTAAAGCAAACCCCTAGCAAATTAGCTTGATACTTACTAAGCTAATTGCTCTAACAAAGTTTGCAGCCTTTAGTTTTACTACAAACAAAGCTGAGCTTAGCCCCACCCTGTTAAAAGGTGTTTTGAAAACAATTATAAAAGAGGAAATGCCATCTCTAAGATTGTAGTTTATCAATGAATTGCATTGATCTCACAAAGCCCTAAATTCAATCAGCACTCCATCTCAAAGCAAAGATTAAAGACAATGAGACTTTGTAGCTTTGCATCTTTGTACTTTTTAGCCCCCTTTTAAAACTTCATGGTTAGTTCATTTGCAACTATAGACTGGCATTGTTAATTTGCTGTCCTATAGGGTTAGAAAACACTGACTTTTTAAATGAGAATATAATTAATCTTTCAGATCTGCCGTCTTTCAGTGTTCTTGCTTAATTTTATCAGATCAAGTATTTAATGTTTTCACACTGGTGCATTCTCTCCTTGAATGTAGTTAGAGAGAGGTATTTCAGTTTACTGTGGGTCTAGAGAAAGATGAATTTCCTTTTTTATTTGTTCTGCCTCTGGTCACTTGCTCTTTCTTGTTGTACAAAGTATGTTATATATGGGTTTCCTGGTTATGTGAACCATGAGCATATAAGTATGAGAGCATCACAGGTAACAGGAAAGATACCAACCCCTTCATGGGAATAGAGGTCTGCGCATTGGTTTTTTAGTCCCGCTCCCACCCGCTCCCGCATGCTTCTCTTAGTTTGACTGGTGATGTAAAGTCAGTTTGAAAAATTTGCTCGTACTGAACGTGGTGCTTTTGAGAATACAGTGAATAAGGCTGACATATAAACAATACATATAGCAACTTTTGATCAATCCATATCAATTTCAGACCTAAAATAATGTCCAGATTTAAGCCTCACCCACTTCAGGTTTAACTACGCCCAATTCTGGTTTAGGTCCCACCCACTCTGAGTACAGATAAGGATACAGATAATTTAGATGGTTGTACGATATGGATACAGATAGTGGTGTACTCGCTCATCCCTACTGAAGTTTTACAGGTGGTGTAGATTTTTTGTTGCAGAGTGGTTCTACATTTCAATACATCATCAGGTGGTTTCAGCAAGTTACAAGGTTCTGTAAAAGCACTCAAAACAATACAGCAATGTACTGATATTAAAAAATATAATTTGTACTTTTGAATACTTAAGTATTTTCAAAAGTAAGTAATTCAATACTTTAACTTTTGAAAAGGAGTTCCCGTTGTTGAAAGAGGTTCCAGGCAAGAACATCCTGGATCTGTGGCAGTGTTAATTTTGACAGGTGATTTTGATTTAGTTTTAATTCTAGTCTTCTGACTAAAATGTATATTAGTCTTAGTCAAATTTGAGTCATGTAGTTATTGTTAGTTTTAGTCTAGTTTTTGTTGACGAAAACTGAAAACATTTTAGTCTAGTTTTAGTCATTTAAATGTTTAAAATATTTAATGTAATTTTAGTTGTATTTTTTAGTTATACTATTTTAAATTAGAGCTATTTTAGACTGCTTACTGTTATTTTAATAAAAAAAAAATAGGCTTAATTTTTGTTACATTTAATAACACAATGACATCAGATATTGTGGAAGAAAGTTGGCCCATTTTTCTTTTTCTAAAACACTTTGCATTTATTTAACTTTTACAAAATGTAGTATGTAAATACAATTTGGTATCAATGTGACTAAACACACACATTAACAGCAATCCCTTGACAACCTCTTAAAAACAAGAAATTATTTATATCTGCGTAAATATCCAGTATAACAAACAAATAACAGACATATGAGAGAAGTCTGCCCTCTGAGCTTTCTGTCACAAACGATAAAGGACAGATTAAGAGGGAAAGAGTTGGGTTTCTCTGGTGTGCTGGCCTTTTTGTTGTCTCTGGTCATGCAGCCCTATCTATGGCAATTCCATTTCAAGATACTTCCTACTTCCAAATTTTAATGCTTTAACTCTCTATTTCTCACTAATTCACCCAAAAATCACTGTGTTTTTAAACATTTAGCACAGTCCCTTCTATAACCCATGATCTCTTCTATACCAGAGGTCAAATAATGTCCATTCATCATTTTAGAAAGGCCAATGTAAAGTAAAATTATCCTATTTCCCATAAGAAATATATGAAGTTAAACAGTGACCTTCAACATCTTTATGAACATGCAGACACATTAAAAAAATCTGCCATCTGAATTTAATTCACTCTCTGCAAATTAAACAGAACAACCATTGCACAATCTCAACAGTTGTTTTTTTTTTACATGGTGACAAGCCTGGCAAGATTTTGACACTTCAAAACTGTGTTATGCTAACAACGTTATTTGCCAGAATCATTTGTTGTCTGGTGAAATCATTACACAGTTCAAGGGGGTCAATCATTTAACATATTTTGTTTGTACATATCATTTGTACAGATTTTGTTTCAAATCTCTTTCAGTTCCTTTGCAGATCTGATAAAGTGGAACAACAGTTACCACTCACTACAGAGGATTTGAGTCTGGCTGCCAAAACAGTGATAAAGGAATTGTCTGGCCCTCTCTTCCATTTTTGTAAATCTGGCAAACTCCACCTTATCACTCCTCCTGCATCAGGTTTTTGTTATTCTTAAGGAAAGGACAAAAACAAGTTGAATCTTTTCCAATTAGTTTTCTCAGAGTTGATGTTGATGGTCAAAGTTCTAGCTCTTTGATTGAAATTGCTCTGCCCAGTATAATCCACACAGACAAAACTGGATTTGATGGGTCATAAAAATATTTTTTTCTTCCTCCTCCCATTCCCCATTAATTTTGCTCATGTTAAATACTAAAAATTTTTTTAAACATGCTGAGTGTAATTATCTCTTCTAAACATTGCACAGATTTTGTTTTGGTCAAATCTATACACATTCTCACTATCTTCTGTATGCACTAATTGAATAGTCTCTGAATTCACATGGCACACGTCAAGGCTATCCTAAGCTCACTCCATTTTTTGCCACGGCCATTAAACCCTGGCTATTGCTATTAACACTGTTTCTAGAATCAACAGGGAAGAACAACCAGTTCTCCTTGTGTGATGTTGTAGTGTTATTTGGGGGGTGGGGGGGATTGAGTGGTTACACATTTTCTAATATTAATCAAAGTCCATCCTATCCCCTAAAATATTACTTTTAAGCTGATTCCACTGTAGGTGAGGTAGTAAATCACTGTACAGTGAGGAAAAGAAGTATTTGAACACCCTGCAAATTTGCAAGTTCTCCCACTTAGAAATCATGGAGGGGTCTGAAATTTTCATCTTAGGTGCATGTCCACTGTGAGAAGTCTGGGGAGGTACTAAAGATTCACCCTCTTGAACGTTTAAACGTCCCACAAGTTTATGAAGAAAAGGAGTGAC
>BRDA01062313.1:0-14045 GCA_036984385.1 Crenuchus spilurus | reverse complement strand
CCCAGTCATGCCCAATAGTGAAATGCCATGCCAATCTCACAATGGAGACCTAACATTTGTGCCCATGCATTCCTAAATTGGATTAAGCAGTTAAGATAATGGATGGATGGACATTTTGGTTGTTTGATTATGATTACTAAGTCTCAGTCAAGTTGCTGTAATGATTGAAATGTGTTACTTATGTTATCATAGATACCCGCGAGTCACTATTGTTACATTTCGTAAGTAATGATGTTGTGAAAGCTCATATCACAGCCCTGTTTCTGGCTTGTCTGCATGCCTTTGTTTACATGTATGTCAAGTCAACCATTGTCATGGTTTGAGTTTGTGATTCCACAGCCCTGGTTCTCCATCTCATGTCTGATTATGTTTGGTTTATATAGTCCCTCATGTGTCACAGTCTTTGTCATTGTACAGTTTACCTGTCATGTATTGTCTTCATGTAATGCAAGATGTAAGTCAAGTTTATAGATGAGGAATTCTGTTTTGATTAGTAAAAATATGTTTTTGTCGCACCCTGCATCCGACTACTCCATTGGCACTGCCAGTAGTAAAACTAATAATAATTTTAAAAAAAAGATGCCCACACATATTATCTCGTATGTGCATGCACACACACGGATGCACACACACACACACACACACACACACACCCGCACATTCCACCTACCCCCAGTCTGTAATTACTTTTTATTATTATTATTATTATTGTTATTATTATTATTATTATTATTATTATTATTATTATTATTATTGTTATTATTATTATTATTATTATTATTATTATTATTATTATTATTATTATTATTGTTATTATTATTATTATTATTATTATTATTATTATTGACCCTTTATTTTTATATGTATTTACTTTTTGTTTGTTCCATCTCTTTGCATTGGTTTTCAGTTTTTGTTTATAATGCTAATAAAAATTAAGTTGCCCTCCAAAGCAGGGGGGGGGTGTAGTGGGGGACAAAAAAAAAAGTAATAAAACTATATAGTAAAATAAAATAAATAGTGTGTGTATAATAATTATATATATATATATATCATTACAGATAAATGAGTTTGAATTATAGATGTGAATTATATGAACAAAGTCACGTGCCAACATATCTGGACCAAGCCATGTGTGAAAGTTACATAACTAAATGAATTTATACTATGTGAAGCATTTCTGAAGGCTCTGGTGTTTCATACAGCCAAGCATAGTGGGCTTCGTTTGGAAAGAAATGACATGTGATATCCATTTATTCTTTGTATGTTGGTCCAATTAGTGCATTCTTACTGTCTTTGCCTTCTGTTCTTTGAGACAGTGCAATGTCCAGATAGTGGAGTCCAGCACTGCATGTGTGACATGCCTAGCAACAACACAGCTGCTGTTAGACTTAATACAATCTTTTAAAAAGGGGGTTTTAAATGGTTCCTGGTTTGAGTGTACAGTCCTAAAACAAACTTTAATGTTTGAAAATATGTATTTCTGCCTGGTTAAAAAATCTAGTAACATGTTTCATAAGCCTACATGACACTTACATTTACAAAGACTTTCCAATAGCTGTCCATTCATCCATTCATTATCACACCCGCTTAATCCTTTTCAGGGTCGCGGTTAGTCCCCTACCCCCTCACTGGGCACAGGGCAGGGCATTACACTATTCAACTAAGCCGAGGACAGGACGCCAGTCCATCACTGGGTGCACACACAGTGTAGAAGTGTGGACTGAACAGCTACATCTGTCCAAAGCCTGGCTTGACAATCCCAAATGTAAAGCTTGGTTGGTTAAAGTTTAAACACTGGAAAAGAAAGTTATATGTAAGCTTTGTGTAAGACTGTTAAACATCAGCATGGACGATACATTAATTGTAAATCATATGCATGCACATTAATAGTTATAAGATTTAACCCATCCGTGTACATGTACAGACAGGTGAACACACACACTTGGGGGCAGTGAGTCCCTAACTACCAGTTCAGGGCTTGTAGTATTGGGGCAGCCATGACCAGGTGGTTAGGGATGTGGTCTTGTGACTGGATGGTCGCCAGTTCAATCTGACGTCGTTGAGCAAGGCACCTAACCCCCAGCTGCTCCCCGGGTGCTCCACTTTGGGCACATGTTCTCACAGCCTAGTGTGTTCACTAGTGTGTGTGTTTCACTGCACGGATGGGTTAAATGCAGAGTTTATGTGCAATCACACTGGAAAAAGTTTGAATTAAAAGTTTGCAATACTTAGGGCTAAAGTAGGGCTAATACAGTACAGTGAGAGGATCTACTTTGCCAAACTCAATGTAACCTCAGGACTGACCAAGGACGCATTTGCTTAAATCTGACTAACAATACGATTACAAACTGGCTTGTAACAGATAACATGGACATGACACCAGATAAAGCGGTCCATAGTGGTACAGTATTTTTTCACTTCCATTACAATTACTCTAACTGAGCCTGGCATGAGGTTGTAGAGGAGATGGCTGGTGAGGGGAGTAGGAGGAGGATCTCCAGAGGGATTATACTGTATTTTGGATTCTCGGCCTGCGTCCCCCATGGTTTAATATGCGCCAGAACTCAATTCCACACCCTGAGTGCTGTTGATAAGCCTCGGCATGGTGGCATCAGACCCCAGAGAGGAGTTTTTGTGGGGCTGGTGCATGGCAGAAAATCGAATTTCTCTGTAGACAATGAGGTCCATTTGTACAGTCAAGCAGGATGAAAGAAGAGCATTCTACACAGACACTTTCCCCCACACTCCGCCATTGTTCTCCATGGAAAGAATAACATTTATAATGAAAAACGGAGGAAATTGTTAGGGCTAAGTTAATCGAGTGACACAACAAGCCGTGCACCAGTGTCTCATATTCATCCTCCGTTCTACACCTTTTTTCCTCTCTTCTAATCAAAACTTCCCTGTCTCCTATTTATTCACCGTAAGACTTTACAATTAAGACGAGAATAAAGATGCTGACAGATGTTTATCACAAAGCTTGATAAAAATAAAATCAAAATGCAGCTCTAGACACCGAACGCTCCATTCAAACAGGAGGCTCTTTGTGTTGTCTCACTCATACGAGCATCAGCCTTGACAATCGTGGCACACACAAGGGTTCTTGACCCCAAACTCATGATTGAAAGGGTTTCTAAACCATTCGACACACTATTTATTTACAAGAGATGTACAAACAAACAAAAAAACCTCCAGCAACCATTTGGAACGGCTCTTAAATCGAAATGAATTTGAATGGACTTGATGTTTTGCTGAAGTCCTCAGTCACTAATGCAGGAAATCAACTGGCTCTCGATTACACAAACACACAAACAGAGGAGTGCTGAGCTTCCTGTCGTGCATTGTTCTGAAAACGGTCGCTTCAACCTATCACAGATCCATTTACCACTTAATTTGACTAAAGCCAAAGCAGCCAGGAGATGCTTCATGTCTCAGCTGATATATTAATGACACGTAAACATTTTGGAGAGCGAGTATGACGTAATTGCTCAGTGATGCACTGTTGGGCTGCTTTCAGGGATAAAATTAAGAAAGAAAAATGCCACTGTCCTCTGGCAGTGACCTCAAACTAGGAGAGAAAATGTAAAATGTATGTACTAGTGCATCTCCAAAAATTTAATTAATGCAAAAGTTTGTGTTTAGTTGTCATTTATGTTTTATATTCATTAAAAGTGACATAATTTAAGCCTTTTTTGTTTTAATGTTGATGCTCTTTGAATAGTAAGTTACTCAAACTTTCCTGGATTTCTGATTTTTATGAGCTATAAGTCATACTGATCAACAGTAAAACAAATTAAAGCTTTAAATATGTCAGAAAATGAATTGAAAACATGACCGTTTACCTTTTTGAATTAAATTATGAACACATGAACTTTTTCATGATATTCTAAGCAAATTCCAATATTCTAATATACAAGTGTACTGTATATACAGTATAGCTGCCCAAAAACAGTAATTTTACAATAAATTCAGATACAGTGGTACCCCTACTTACAAGCATCCCTACTAAAGAGTATTCCAGGTAACGAGTCAAGATCTCGGAATATTTTTGTTCCAGGTAACAAATAAAATTCCAAGTAATGAGTAGCATAAATTAGTTCAAGTATGCCAACCGCTAGGGCCGCGACGGTCGTAGCATCCCCTAGATACTAGCGTAGAAGAAGAGGTCAGTCATTACCTTTGACCGCTGTCCAGTGAAAGTGAAAGTGCTAGTGAAAGTGACACAAAGACAGCAAAAGGTAGTGAACAAGAAAGTTAGATACATTTTACTTTTACTTTTCATATGATAAGTGTAACCATGCCATACACGTACGCCCGTCCTCCTGTCCTCCTTAGCCGCCAGCCTACACGAGCACCGTCGTCGTCTCGTTTATGTTTTAAAAACCCATATAAACACATTATTTAGCATATTAAAGTATACTGTATATTGGCCGGCTGACACAGATTAATCAGTTTTACATGTATTCTTATGGGGAAAATGCATCCAGCTAACGAGCAAACCAGCTAACGAGCTCGGCTCCTGCACGGATTAAACTCGTAAGTAGGGTTACCTCTGTATATTATGCATGTAAACTTGTTAGTGTAACTTTTTCCATACCTCTCCTCATGACAGTCCAGTATTATGTGTATCATTCAATATCTGGTTTGATTAACTGTCATAATGTTACATCAAGTGTGCTGGTGATGAACTCAAAAATCAATGCAATGGCTGAAGCATTGATGAGAACATCTGGAGCCAAATTGTTTTCTTTAAACTAGCTCGCAATACATTTTCATGTTTATGTACATTTATTCCAATGATATAAAATGTTTTTACAAGTAAAAACACGTTTATTGTCAAGATTAATAGTTTGCAACAAAATACCACATTTTATTTTTATTTCAAATATTTTTTTTTTAAATTGAAAAAAATAATTTTACAAAATGATGCATCAGATTCCTCAAACAAATGAAGTAGCTGTTAATTGTGCAGATGCCACATATGGAGACTGAGAGGATTTCTGCTTAATTAAGTAGCAGCAGTGATGTTTTACGTCTATAATGTTTGATGTTTATTGTAAAATATCCTAAAATTAAAAGTAAAGGTATTGGCATTGGTATGGAAATATTTGCCTTACCTATCATTAGAAATAAGTGGCCTTGGATCAAAAAGAAAATATGTGGTATGCCATCCCTAAAGCCAAAAATAAACTGTTAAAATTGGAATAGGATGTTCTAAAACCAAATATAAAAGAAAAATGAAGTAATAAAAAAATAATAAAATTGGTAAGAACCCTTTTACCCCCCTTCCTGTCATGATTCGGGTGAAATTAACATTTTTTGTACTGTTTACAAGAGCTGTAGGCTACTCAAGATGAGCTACCAATAAAGATCCACGAGCTAATGTTATTGGCATTGATTTGAACATTATGCTGCAGATCTTGCTCCAGATTACATTAAGAGAGGCTTGTAATTGTATTAAAAATGCAGGGCTAAGGGACAGAGGATGTCATAACCCGTCTCTCAAAAGCGCATCAAAGACAAGGCCTGCTGGATGCAGTCCTGGCCACTTGCCCATGAGCTATGAAGTCTGCTGACTACCCTGACAAATGCACTTTTATTTTCCTTGGGGAGCTGCTTTTCAGGACATGATTTATGTCAGTGGGCTCAGCACAGTGATACAGGCGTTGTTTTGAGGGAGTTTGGGACCATTCGCCCCCACTTGCTGAAATCAGCCACTGTGGTTGTTTTCTTCCAAATAATGGAAGTATCTTCAGCTGCCAAAAATTGAGCGAGACAGTGTCAGTGGAAATTGTCGAGGCCAAGCTAATCAACAGATGAAAAATGTATAAATAAAGACACCAAAAGGGATGTTCGATAGGTTACAAGAAGAATCTTATTGGACAGCTTAACATGCTAACAGCTAACATATGCCTGCATTATGCTACACTTCCACTATGCAAACAGCATTGTTGACATATGCACAAGCTTTTGTCTATCTGGAGGATTATCCTATTCAGGCAGGTAAAAGTCACAAAATCCAGCAACTTTTTGAAAGCAAACACTTTTGAAAGCCGTATGCATGACCACAACATCAACAGCAAACATGCCAACAGCTGACAAAGTGTCTATATTATTAGATGGAGGGAACAGCAGTGGCAACACCAGTGCAGATATATGATGGGTTAATTGTTTGTTCAGTCTGTTACTAACATTGTTGATCATATTGATGCATACTTAATATAGGTAGTAGTATGTATAGCGAGCAGCAAGCATACCATGTCCTTAATATCACTCCTGAGGAGGGAAAAGAAGGGCCATCCCACCTACAACCACCCATCCTGTCTCTTAGCTTGTATTCACACCAGTAGTGCTGGACATCATTCATCTATAATGAGAGCTGAAGAGTACAGCTGACAGGAACATCACAAAGTGGGTGGAGTTGCCTATGCAACAAAGTTGAGTGATGTTTAACTTTATGCAAATTAGGAGTGAAGTGATGTGGCGATTACCAATGACAATTGACAATCTCCGGTACTCTGAAACAGTTATGCCACTTTTAATTCCTACGTGGCATCTCACTCCTACTATATCAATGGAGGAGGAACTGTCACCATTTTAAACTTATCTATTTGTTATGATGCATCTTTGCAAATTGCTACAACCCACAGTGACACATTAAAAGCTGTAGGGGGAATACAAAAAGGCAATGAGGAACAAACACCCGTACATTGCAACCATTTATGCTGCATGAAATAAAATGTGCTAGTGAAGTCATTGCAGATGGTGTCAAAGAAATAAAACAAAAGATCGTCCCCCTAATCCACTTTAAAGAAAACAAAACACAGCTCACCTGAACTATTATCTTAGCAGAACATAAAAACAAACTGGAATCCACCTCCTGGCCAGGTGTGTTAAGCTAAAATGCATCAAATCAACATCTTATTTGGACATAACAGCTAAAAAATTTGGACCAGAAACAGACTTACCAGGATGATTTCCCCAAAGAGACCCATCCTATCCTCTTCACTCTCCTGGTGCAGTCTGGTCATCTTCACTGTTGTGTCTGCTTTAATGCCCCATGACTCTAACTTCCATCATCACATGAGTGAAACAAATATAATACAGAAAACCACACAAACAGACATACAGGTGCATGAAAAGCAAATATATTGAGACATAAACAACAACAAAAACCAATGCTAGGGCCATGGTTCAGAAATTGCTGGGTTTTCTGGTGAGTGTAAATAATTATTGGTAAACCACAGCATAACTATTAGTACTTGTGTTGTTGTTTAGGCCTTCAGTGCTAAATAAGCTGTTAAATACACTTTTGACAATTTGTGGTAAGAACTAGTGTTGTATTGAGGACCACTAGAGCTGAGTCTGAGACAAAACCCAGACTTGGACACCTCGATTCTGAGGCAAGACCAAGACGGGGACACATGGAGTCTGAGTCAAGACCAGATTGGGACACATTGAGTCTGAGTGAAAACTAAGACTGGGACGCATTGAGTCTGAGTCAAGACCATGATTGGGACCCCTCAATTCTGAGGCAAGACCAAGACTGGGATAGAACAAGTCTGAGTCAAGACCAGATTGGGACACATTGAGTCTGAGTGCAGACCAAGGCTGGGACTCATTGAGTCTGAATCAAGACTAAGACTGGGACACATAGAGTCTGAGTCAAGACCAAGACTGGGACACATTGAGTCTGAGCCAAGACCAGATTGGGACACATTGAGTCTGAGTGAAGACCAAGACTGGGACCCCTCGATTCAGAGGCAAGACCAAGACTGGGATAGAACAAGTCTGAGTCAATACCAGATTGGGACACATTGAGTCTGAGTGAAGACCAAGGCTGGGAATCATTGAGTCTGAGTCAAGACTAAGACTGGGACACATAGAGTCTGAGTCAAGACCAAGACTGGGACACATTGAGTCTGAGTCAAGACCAGATTGGGACACATTGAGTCTGAGTGAAGACCACGACTGGGACCCCTCGATTCAGAGGCAAAACCAAGACTGCGATAGAACAAGTCTGAGTCAAGACCAGATTGGGACACATAGAGTCTGAGTGAAGACCAAGGCTGGGACTCATTGAGTCTGAGTCAAGACCCAGACTTGGACACCTCGATTCTGAGGCAAGACCAAGACTGGGATAGAACAAGTCTGAGTCAAGACCAAGATGGGTACACATGGAGTCTGAGTCAAGACCAGATTGGGACACATTGAGTCTGAGTGAAGACCAAGGCTGGGACTCATTGAGTCTGAGTCAAGACTAAGACTGGGACACATTGAGTCTGAGTCAAGACCAGATTGGGACACATTGAGTCTGAGTGAAGACCAAGACTGGGACCCCTCGATTCAGAGGCAAGACCAAGACTGGGATAGAACAAGTCTGAGTCAAGACCAGATTGGGACATTGAGTCTGAGTGAAGACCAAGATTGGGACACATAGAGTCTGAGTCAAGACCAAATCTGGGACTCATTGAGTCTGAGGCAAGACCCAGACTTGGACCCCTCGATTCTGAGGCAAGACCAAAACTGGCACACAACAAGTCTGAGTGAAGACCAAGATGGGGACACATGGAATCTGAGTCAAGACCAGATTGGGACACATCGTGCCTGAGTGAAGACCAAGGTGGGGTCACATCAAGTCTAAATAAAGAGTAAGACTGGGACACATCAAGTCTGAGTGAAGACCAAGACTGGGTCACATTGAATCTGAATCAAGACCAAGACGTGGACACATCAAGCCTAAATCAAGACTAAAACTGGGACACATCAAGCCTGAAGAAGACCAAGATTGGGACACATCAATTTTGAGTCAAGACTAAGACTTTCCTTAGTCAAGTCTGATTCAAGTGTATCTCCTAATCTAAATGTCAAAGTCAACACAAAGTCAACTGAATATAAAACATTCCATCCATTTTAAATGTGAAAACAATAACTTTCCAATCTGCTCTCAAACACAAACTGTCCAGTTAAGCAACGGAAAGAACAATTAGATCCTCGGCCCACAGCAAACAAACTTTTGAGCTGCAGAGAATGTGCATAGGCAGAGTTCACATTCAGCTCAATGTTTCTCCTTTAGTGAAGTCCTGCGTAGACATTCACTGTGCTTCACATAACCACATCCTTATTTTGTGGACATGGTAATATTAGTGAGCATGTGAAAATCCACACTTGAAATTTGAATGTTAGACTACTAAAAATGAAGCATGTTCATTGATTGGATACTGAAAGAGAAGATCAGTAACTTATTTAGGCATGTAAATTTATTCTGTTTGAATGGATAGCTGATATCCAATAATAATTCTAGTTTCTAATTAACATTATCTGTGACGGATTATGTTCTGAGTGTTCATTTATGGTCTCAAGATCTACAACTCTAGATAGAACTGTGTGGGATGGTATTTGAACTGTGGTCAGATTGATTTTATATATGCTCTGTATCCACTAGTAAGGCAGTCTGCCATGGCATTTGGCAACCATGAAACTACCAACCAAAGGCCTACTCAAGCTCAGAAGCACCCTTAGGCAATGAACAATGAGCTACTTGGGCTATAAGAGGCGAAACCTCGCCTTTAGTGTGAATGATGGGTAAGACTCCTGGTCATGGATGGCGGTGGCATTGACCTCAGTCTGAACTTGCGATTCATGATAAGGCTAAAACGTTCAAATTTTGCCACTTTTTCAGCCAACGAATTAATATGTTTTCAAAGAAACACTCCTACCTAATCTTCTGAATCTGTAACATATGGTCACTTACCACAGACAATAATTCAGCGAGACCATTGGCTGATAACACATTTATAATATAAACCAATGGGCGGTGTGTTTGGAGTCATCTGGAGATGAAGCTAGTAGAGATTAAGTTGGAAGCTGAAATGAAATATGGAGTATTCCTTTACAAGACCATTAGCAGAAAGCTTCTTGAGAGATCCAAAACTGGTTCTTCTGCGGTATCACTCCAAAATACATTTGGAACTTTTATCTGAAAGGATGAAGCTGCATGGCAATGATTTATGCTCTACAGGCTGCATCAGCCTCTGTAATTTTCCCCAAGAATGGAAGTATCTTTACTATAGTTTCACTTGGCCAAAAATTGCCCAGCAGTACTTTTACTACTAGCAGACATGATCAAGACATCTATTACTCTGTGGTGGCTGCAGTGTTAGTGCTGCAGGTGAGCAGAGTCAGAGCTAAAGACTGAGGGCAGCAGCCAATTTAGAGAGGTTCTGATTTAGACTGGTCGCCTTTGCTCTTCCCATTGACCCGCATTATGCCGGTTTGCACACAGTAGTAGAAGGAGACACACACCAGCTCTCATCAGCCACACCGAGAACCCTTCATCTCCTGAGCGAGGCCCTAGACTGGCCCTGCATTAACTCAATCAGGGCTGTCACTCTTCCCAGCTGAGGCCTCTGGGGCTAGCCTGCGCTTAGCCTCCACGCTGGCCATACGCTGAGATGATGTCTTAGCTTCCCAAACAGACAGGCACCCCTCATTGACTCAGTGGATAATGACTCACATTCACTGTCAACACCTAGACCAGACAGCCGGGATTCAGTCAAGACACCAGAGCTACTCTAAGTGAGCGTATGGGGCCCTAATGATGCCAGAGCAGCTGGGTTTTATGGCCTAGTGCATACAGTAATGCTGTCACTGGAGAAAATCACAAATATTTACATTAAGTCTGTTACTACTGCGTGCTTACAGGTAATGAATTAAAATCTCAGTAAATCACTGGTTAGTTGTGATAATGCATAAATTGCTCTTCTGGCTTGTCAAATTGCTTTAAGGTGACTCATTACAGTCCTATTTTGAGTTAAGTAAATAAAATAGAATATATTTATAACCAATTTGCACAACAGTTAGGAGTCTTCCTCAAACAATGACATCATTTCCCCTTCATGACTGTGAGTTCAAAGACCTGGTGATGCTACAGCTGTCCATAACTCGTGGTTAGGGTGGGGATTTCTTGAGGCAGAGATGGGGACTCGTTACTCGGACTTAGACTCGAGTCGCACTTAAGTCCCTACTATTAGAGACCTGAGACTTGACTCGGACTCGGACCCTAAAGACTCAAGACTTGACTTAGACTCGTGATTTGAGACTCACGAACAATGCAAGTCTTTTCACTGCCCGACTCACGATGCTACACATCCATGATCTGCTCCGCTCCCCCTCGCCTGAGAACGGGAGGAGCCAGCACCGTCCAATAACACGTAATCTACGCGACAAACAGAGCTTCAGCATGGAGGCGCATTGCAATAATAATTTGATTAAAACATAGTATAGAATATAATCTAGTATAGATCGAATACCTTTGCTCAAACTGTCAGTTAAGTAATACATGCAACAAGACTTGGACTTGGACTTGAGGTCAAGAGACTCGAGACTTGACTTGGATTTTTGGTCAAAGACTTGGACTTGCAAAAAAAGACTTGCGCACATCTCTGTTTTGAGGAAAAGAAGGAAAGAGTCAAAGCTAGCAAAGAGGTTTTGACTCTTTTACCAAAGTGAGATGCAGATCAAATGATGAATTAGGTGAATCCTTGACTGCATTTACATTTAGCAGATGTTCTTATTCAAAGCAACTTACAGTTATAACAATGTTATTTTTGTAGGCAAATTTAGGAGTCAGGACTGAGGACTCTTACTGGTACAGAGTGTCCAGTAAGTAATCTGCCATGTGGCAGTCAGTGGTGTTACACACAATACAATAAAAAACACAGTGATTATGATTTGGGTGAACTCTGGTGTCTTTAACGCCAAAAACAAGTTCATTACGTTCACTTAAAATTGTACACTGTAAATGTGTAAAATGTATGGTTTCAGTTATTTTGTGCATTTTGTTAAGCATTTTCACAGTATTTTGTATCATTAAAATTCTATTTATGGTTTGTTATTCAGGTTTATTATTTTTTGGATAAAATTTTTAGTTCAGTGAATTTTCAAAATAATTAGTAAATAATTAAAAAATGAAAAAAGCGACAAGAAATATCCAAAGTGGAGTGGGGGACAGTTTTTTGAATTGTAAATGATATGAAGTACAGGAATGTGAATATCAAAACGTTTTTTGGACTGGCAAGGACAAGGATCAAACTCAATTAAAATCTGGATGGACCTGGTGCATCTGGTACACCGTAGGTGATGATGAAGTAATGCTTGGGGCAATTCTCTGTGCTCAGCTTGGAGCGTCTCTATGACGGTGAGAGAGAAAGCTTTTCCAAAACCCATCCTCAACTGTGATAATTACCCATGCTGCTCTCCACCACCTTATTTGCATAATCAGCACCAGTCATTCAGAGTGTCGGCACAAAGGAATATAATGAGACAAAAGCGAAACAATGAACATTTCACGAGCCAACACAATGAAACTACATTTCTCCAGTCCTGTCTTCACAAAACTTCAACATCACATTTCCTCGAGTTCTCGAGAACTTAAAACACGTGCAAAACTTTGGACACCCCTGGTCAATTGATAAATTTTTTAAATGAAAATAAATTACAGTTACAACTAAGGTCTCTTATATGTGGAATAAATAAAAATATTTTCTGCATATTTTAGTGCCATTTCTGATTATATTCTGAATCCAACATATTTGGGGAAAACACAATAATTAATCTGCTGTATTTTGCATTTCATAGCAATTTTTTCCAGATTTACTAAACAAAAATTCTGTTATTTTAATGTATACATTAAATTGATTTAAATGTAAAAAAAAAAATATGTAGTTTAAACAGAGATGACAAAGCTTTTTATGTTTATATGCATCCAATTAATGCTGTATGACATATGTACACCCACACACCCATACACACACACACACACACACACACACACACACACACACACACACACACACACTATATATATATATATATATATATATATATATATATATATATATATTTATCATTACTATTATAGTTATACTATTATATTATTATATAGTTCTATTTATATTTATCATTCAGTCTGTTTTTCATTGAAAACCACCAATGCATTGCTTGACAAAGACGTCTTACATATATGAAAAAAAAACATTGAAATGACTTGAAAATGCATTATAAATAACTAAACAATTATCAAATTAAAGTGAATGTGAATCAGAAATCAGTGGACATCTAACGTCCTTTAGCTGCTGGCTACATGGCCACACATTTTACTCTAGAACACTTTGGTATACAGAGGAGCTCATGGTTGACTCAATGACTGCAAGGTCCCCACATCCTGTGCTAAACAAACCCAAATCATCACCCTTCCACCACCATACTTGACAGCCATACTTGTCCAGTCCTTATTGAATTGTCTGTAATTTGATGTTTTTCTGCGTGAAACAGGACATTGTGGCAGGAAGTAAACATGGGCCTCAAGAAACTCACACTTAATATGACAAAGTTCATGAAGCAATAAGGTAAAACAGATCCATTTTCATTTTAGTTTACAGAGTTAAGAATGTTTTTTTCCTGTAAAATGATCCGTTCGCACATACGAGCTTTTGTTCTGACTGTGATGCTACACAGGTTGCGTCATGGTGAAGAAAATCTGCGGTATTTCCTGGAATCAAAAGATAGAAAAGTATTGATGAACATGGTTTTCCACTCCCACTCTGGCTTATTCACTAAACATTCTACCACTTTGAAGTATCTTAAAAGCTGACCGTGTTATCTTAAAGGCTTGTCATGCAGCAGGTAAAAGCACACAGGGGATAAAATGCCAAAGTCCAAAGAAGCACATTCCTCCCTCATAGTGTATTCATGAATTTAGAAGCCCTGTAATAATCACGATTACTCCTGATGTTCAATAATGTATACAGCTGCATTTCTTGAAAATGCTTTTCTTACTTGTGTGTTAATATTTCATTAGAAATGACCAATTAACGCTAGAAAGTGTTTAAGGAACTTCAAGGAACTAATCATTCCTTTGATATGTACTTGGATCTCATTTAGGAGCTGATTCACACCTGCGTCTCTTCAAAGTTAGCCATTATAATGATTAGGCAATAATAAATTCTAACAACATTGTGTATAAGCATGCTAATCTGGCTTTA
>BRDA01062301.1:0-10743 GCA_036984385.1 Crenuchus spilurus | reverse complement strand
TTTTGTGAGCATTTAAAGGGCTATCAAACAACTAGGGAAATGTAAAAAACAGGTAACAAAACAAAACTTATTTCATTAACAACAATCACCATCTTAATGACGAACCAATAGAATATCTAGACACATTTGGTCATAACTAAACAAGGATTAGCATTAGCAAACTAGCCAGTTAACATGTTCAAAGCAAGCTAAAACATAATTGTGTAGTTCTGGTTTTCATAGCTTGACAGTTAACCTTTTAAACATGTCATTGATAAATCACAAACATTAGCTCACAAACAAAAAAATCACAAACATTAGCTTAGGAAGTAGCTAACTTAGCTAATGTTAGCAGTTTCACAGTATAGAGCTGACTTGCTAGCAGCTTCAAAGTATAAGCTGACTTGCTAGCTGGCTCATTTCCAAGCTAACATTTTACATTTACAGCATTTGACATGATGCCACATGTTGTAAATGTAAATGTAAAATGTTAGCTTGCAAATGAGCCAGCTATAGCTAGTCAGCTTACACTGTGAAGTTGCTAACATTAGCTAGGTAAATTTGCAAGCTAACACTAGTTCTGATTTTGCAATGTCTTAGCTAGACTATAATACTGTGAATAACCACCCTTGGATTGGAATGTTCGCTCGTGTTGCTTTTTGTGTTCATTACAGAGAATAACAGGTCTACTATGGCATCAATCATTTTGTACCACTCACCAGAGTTGTTGTTCCACTCTGGCATTAATGGCCCATGGGGCACCACTGATATACAGGCCCTAAATGTATCAGAAGTTCATTCTCAGTAAACCATCATTACGGCTCTAGAACATTCCACAAAACTAGTGGTTTCTGAGATGCTACCACCATCATGCTTAATCTGGTACCCTATTATCAGCCCTTAAGAACATCAGTGACATCACATCTTTTGCCCATGATGATGGCTTTACACTCTGTTACAACTGACTGGTGTGCTCACTTATTTATAATGTTTATACATGCAGTAAACCCAGTCACTGAGGGATGGTCCTAATACTCTGATGTATACGCATTCACAAATAAATTATTTTCTGCAATAATTATGACTAAAAATAACCAGCATATGTTATATGTCTTTTGGTGTATTTGCCTTTCTTTAGAACACTTTCTACACTTGAGGCTGAAAAACCATTAAATGTTTCTGTTGGCTTCTTTTCTAATGGTGTCAAAAGGTTAGTAATGGTAGTTTTAATGGTTTAATGGTTGATTGCAGATTCAATGGTTTTCTAATGAGATATAAAGACGTTCTAATGGTCTCTAATGGCAACCATTAAACCAGTTACCATGAAAGGTTTTGGAGTAGGGTGATCATCTAAAGGCTATTTCTGAAGCATGCTAATGTCATTTGTGAGTTTATCATGGACCTGGTTGCTGTTTATTTTTTATTATTTTAACATTGTGTTTAACAGTAATTGTAAATTTTATTATTTGTTTTAAAATATACAGTTCTGATCATTTTATTCAATTTATTAATTTGTGAGATTTTCCTACATGTATGTTTTGTTTCGTAACCGCCCACTCCCAAACGTGACATTGTGGTGGGTCCTGCAAGTCTACGGTCTTAAATTTGGTCATTTGAACCTTTAACTAAAGTTGGAAGCATCTAGACGTTAGTCAGTGGTGTCTTTTCACATCTGAAATCAGAACAGAACAGAAGCAAAACCACCTCCCGTACCCCAGACTGGACCGCTGGAGAGGTGCTGTGGGGATGGATGGTGTTGGAGGGGGGTGGTGAGCTGACCAGAGTATGTGGATGGAGAGAAAGAACACAAGGTGGAGAGGGATAAAGCAGAATACTCAACAACTGGAAAGCCTTTTCAACTTGGTCTGGAACTTTTACTTCAAACGGACGGGTCCGGCCTTCAAGGTCACAGAGCCGCCGAAACGTTCCTCCACTCCAGCTTCAGCCTCTCCCTCCAGCTTTGATATCACCAGAGCAGAAGAACACCACGATTCACCTCAGCTCCTCGTTCAGCCATTAGGTCTGTGTGGTCTCGGGCTCCAATTTGTCACAAACTAATCAAGGACCAAGTTTAATAGGTTTGATTGAGTTTGAGTGATGTGTACAAAATATTAATTTTATTTAAAAGTGCATATGGGCAGTGCACATACTAACACGCCACCACCACATCAGTGTCTTTGCAGTGCTGAGAATGATCCACCTGCTCTGTGGGGGATCCTGACCATTGAAAAACAGGGTGATCTAAGAATACAGAGGAAAAGATGGACATATCAAAGTCCATCAGTCTGTAATTGTACTACAAAGCTCAGTGCAGCTAGTGTAGATACAAGGAGGTGGTTTTAATGTTATGGCTGTGTCAGTGGGCCAATCTCATGATGTAAATATATAAAAATATTGTTGAAACTTTGCTCAATGGGCTTCATAATGTAAATGCACATTTCAGACAATCATTAAAGTGGTGGGGAAGGGTAGCTGAAGACCTGGGTGGATTCTCCAGGGTGAGGAAATGCAGTTTTGGGATCGAGTCGCATGTGTAGCCTGTGGCCAGGTACGGAGCCGGCTGAAATATTAATGAGTGTATTACAGACTGGCCTTCATGAGGTCAGTGCATACAGCGTGAAGCTAATGGGCCGTGCATGATGGGGTTCTCCTGGGTCTAATGTGCCATCTCTAGGAATAACAACGCATGCCTGGCGCTCACACAAATACACACACTCGCTAGAGCCTCAGGTGTGGCTCCAAGGTAAACGAGCAAATCAGCGTGATGGAGGCTTTCTGGAGTTTTGACTTTTTAAAAAGATACAAAGAGTAGCATGAATAGATGAACCAGGAGGCATCTGCATGAAGGGCTGCTCGTGGAAGAAATTTAAAATCGAAACATTTACGCCAACTGCTCCAGATGTTGTCAATCAGGAAGACATGCCTGAAGTCCGCATTATGCTTCTTTGCTTTAGAACTGGAAGACCAACAATGCTAACAAACAATAGAACTCAATAGGCACGTAAATACCAAACTGTGTTCAAGGACAACAATTAATTTCAAGTGTTCCTGAGCCCGTGCAGTGATTTCCAGTACACAATCATGCCTGAAATAGTTCCTGCAACAATGTGGCTGAGGCAGACAGAAGGATGAAGCAGGTGGATGTCCAATGTGAGAGAAAACAACTAAACAAAACACTGTGCCTACCAAAATAAAGACGACTAAACAAAACACTGTGCCTACCAAAATAAAGACGAGGCAGAGGACAGAATGATGCATGATAACACTCAATGACTGACAATGACAAGAGACATAAGGAAGCTTAAGTAAGACACGTAATCACAGGGAGAATAACAAGAGACCGGTGCAGCACATTAACTCAACAGGACACCGTGAAGAGGGCAAGGACACAGAGAGCATGTGAAACAACACAGGCATGTGGAGGCAGTGCACATGGCCCATGAAAACATGACAGTGAAGAGGCGGGGCTAAGGGCAAGGCTGTGAAAGTGCCACAATGTTTAGACAGTTATTTGCAAGTTGGTGAACCTGTGCCCACCTTCCCTATTGAGAAATGTTGCCCCCCAACATTCTCTTTTTATATGCTTTTATATCTGATTCCACCAGCTGTCCTTTTTTATTAGTACCACTTGTTTTCCAGACTTTTTCGAGAACCACCAGGTTATTTATGTGACTACTAGCAAAGAACACTGCACCACAGTTCAATGTTTTATATGTCTCTAGCCCACCTGGCATTAGACATGGTGCCAAGAGGTTCATGTTTAGTCCTGTTCTATTGGCAGTACTTCTCTACAGGGACTGAGTGTACATCTATGTGGACATCTATCTAGGGATGTCCACAGACATTTAGACGTAGTGTAGAGTATGTAGGGTTCATGGCATATGTTCTCTTCTAATTAAAGGTTTTCCTTCTCCTAGAACCATACGTTCAAGCCAAGACTGTGCTTGTGCAACAACCCCCGAGTTCTCACAGTGGAGGCAAACGACCTCCTAAATCAACACATTTTTACACGGTGAACAGTGAACACCTTTATTTCTGTGTGCAGTGACAAATGTAGGAATGAGAGCGTGCAGGAAATTTGTTGAGGTGATTTGGTGTGACGCTGTTTTCTTTGGCCGGCCATCGAGGCCCTCTGTGCGAGTTTTTCCAAACTTTTTTTTTTCTCCACGGTCGCCGCAGAAGGCAGCCGAGACCCAGGAGATCGTCTCATTTCCTGTTAGCGCTCACATACGCACACACACTGATGAAGCACAAGCTAATTCAGGCCTCCACATCTGGCCTCCACTCACTTTTTCCTCAGCAGACCTGAGAGAGGTGTGCGCCTCAACAACGGGAAGACTGGGAATCAGTGGAATGCAGATTCGTCACAGGATGAAGAGGAGAGCTGGCACATACAGGTCTGCTGTGGATTTAAGGCGTGAAAGTAATACTTAAAGAAGCCTTCGGAGGAGGAAAGTTGGATTTGTTCTCGTTATTCAATACATTTGAATATACACTTCTCATCTTTCTTTTCACTTTTTAATACACATCAGTGAGCCAGAAACAGCCGAAACATATAGGCCAACTGCTGATTCAGGTTCATAGCTCACGTACGGCTCTTAGGTCATTTAGTGTGAACTGTATAAATATGGCTTCATTTCTACTGGCAGAGCATCTTTGGTAGAATAGACCACACCCATGTGAGGAAAAATAAATACTTCAAGACTGTATACAGGTTCACAAGTTGTTTGGTTACTATACAGGATGCTGTAAATGCCATGTGACGGTGAGCACACTAGTCAGTTGTAGCAGAGTGTACAACCATCATCATGGGTAAAGGATGTGATGTGACTGATGTCCATGATAACAGTGTACCGTGTTAAGCATGGTGGTGGCAGCATCTTGGAAACCACTAACTTTGTGGGATGTTCTAGAGCCGCTGTATTGAAGGTATAACAGCATAACAGTGGTGGCCATTGATGCCAGAGGGGAACAACAACTCAAACAAGTGGTACAGACCAGTTAATCTCTATAATGAACACGTGAGCAAACAGGAATGTCATTTAAGCCAAGGGTGATTATATAATATTCCAATAAAGTCTTCCACCCTGCTGCTGTCTAAAGAGGTTCATTTTTAATGCCATACTATGTCCTAACCCTCACTGGCTAGTCTGTAAATTAAAACCTGTCACTGCTGCCATCAAGTTTTAAAGTCTTGAAATGGTCAAATGTCTCACTTTAAACATCTAATATATGTTCTGTGCTCTATCCATGCATCCATTATTCTATCTGGGCAGGGTCATGGTGAGTCCTTTACCCCTTCACTGCATTATAATCAAGAAGCTGAACTCAGGACAAGGTGGCAATCCATCACTTGTACACAGATATATTCATGCTAGGAGTACCCAATTTACCTGACCTGTTTTATGTTTTATTGTGAATAAAATATGAAAAATATTTGCAAATAATTGAATTCTATGTTTAAACTTTTTTTGGAATTGAGGTTGTAGAACGAAGCAACATTTTGAGATGTAGAGAGTGTACTTTACCTTCTACAGCATTGGGAATATTGTTAAGATTAACCAATTTCCCAATGTGATTTTTCACACAACGGAATTTGACCTCCGCATTTAACCCATTTGTGCAGTGAAATACACACACACACTAGTGAACACACTAAGCTGTGAGAATTTGTGCCTGAAGCGGTGGGCAGCCCTTATCCACCGGTGCCCGGGCAGCAGTTAGGGGGTTAGGTGCCTTGCTCAAGGGCACTTCAGTCACGTCCTGTCAGGGGATCAAACCAGCGACCTTCTGGTCACAAGACCAGATCCTTACCACTAGACCATGACTGTTCGTTGTGGCATGAAATATATTTAATCTATATGCTCCTCCATCTTTATAAACAAATTGGAATAAAGATCCACAATGGAGAGCTACAACAACAACAAGCAGGCAAAAGGCTGAGTATCAATTACAGAACTTCCTCACACCCTTTGCATACGAAGCGAAGCTCATTCTGCAACTGCGGCTTTCTACTCTTTGTTATCCCTTCCTAAACGAGAAGCCGGTGGCGGAAATGCCAATCAGAACTGGAGGGTTTCATTCTTTCTCGTTTCTCCCAGAATGCCTTCACTTTCCTGGCTACGCCTGCAGGACTCAGAGAGATTCTGCTGATGGAAGCTAGCTAATGAGCGCCCGGTAAAGACGAGAGGTTTTCTCTTCCTCTGACGCTGAGCAAAGTGCTCCTTTGGGCATGCTCAGAACACTCCACAACAACAACAACAACAACAGCAACAATAACATCAACAAACAACGAGTCACAGTAGCCATGGCTGATGAGATTAACCGACAGACGTGAATAAGGCAGTGTTTGAGAACTGTGGTGTAAGCAGTTTCTCGCTCAGCAGAAAGACCTCATGCAGAATCACCTGGAGCGCACCGTGAGAAAAATTCTCCCTTTTGGTTCATTGCAAACCTGACAAAGGATGCTTCTGGCTGTACACTCTAAAGACAAAAGGTTCCTTGGGTTCTTCAGACTGTCATACTGGCAGAACCATTTCAAGTAGCTTCATAATTTTTTAAGAACTTTCCTCTGACTTGCAGAAACCTCCTCTTTGTTTACGGTTCGTGGATCTCAATCTTTCTTCAGAAAGAGGTACAGTCACATCAAAGAGGCCAACTGAGGCCAATCAAGCACAAAAATATAACAGTGGTAGTTTTGTTTAGGTTAGATTTAACTTTTTGCCAATGTGATTGCACACAACAAAATTTGACCTCCTCATTAACCCATTCATGAAGTGAAACACACTAATGAACACACTAGGCTATGAGAACATGTGCCCGAAGCAGTTGGAAGCCCCATCCATGGCGACCGGGAAGCAGTTGAGAGTTAGGTGCCTTGCTTAAGGGCCATCGAACCAGTGACCTTTTGGTCACAAGATCACATCCCTAACCACCAGGCCAAAGCTGCCCCACTTTGACACTGTGGGCAGCTGCTGGAAAATGAAATAGTCAGTAGACAGAAGCATGAAGTGCTCTAAAATGTCCTGGTAGATGTCTGTCTTGACTTTGGATTTGACAAAACAAAGTTGAACCAACTCCAGCAGATGACATGGCACCTCAAACACTGGCCACTAGACTTTGGATACCATGTCTCAGACTCGAGCTCATTGGCCAATGAAATAGTCCAGTTCTGGTTCTGTTTAGTCCAGCTAAGACACTTGTGATGTTGTCTCTGGTTCAGGAGTGTTGATATTAGGAATGTGGCAGCTGTAGCTCTCAGAGATACACAGTGTTTATACTGTTTATAGTCATTTATTCAAACTCATGTAATAAATATGAAATATGACGTTAAAATTAAATTATGAACAAACATGAGTTTTGTGTAGTGTAACCAACTGAAGAACCACTGAAAGGTACCTTTTCAATGAAGAACCCTAGGTTTCTAGCAAAGCCTTGGAAGCTCCATGATATATGGTTGCAAATGTCATAACTCAGCGTCACGTCTGCATTTCTAAGAGCTGAAAAATGAATTCAACTCCAATTTGTTAGACTAATTTGCTGGAGGACCTTGTCCTGAGGTAATGAATGCGAGAGAAAAGGATTACCTAAACGCTTAAGAAGGAAAACATTCATCGTTTGGCACTGTCAGTGTAAATCTATCTATGTGTGAACAGGGGAACGCTCTGTCAGAAAGAATTGGACAAAATGAACCCAGCCAAATTCTCCAGAAATGCTTGAGATAGT
Source organism: Crenuchus spilurus (assembly GCA_036984385.1). NCBI lineage: Eukaryota > Metazoa > Chordata > Actinopteri > Characiformes > Crenuchidae > Crenuchus > Crenuchus spilurus. Next base: position 3,039 of record BRDA01062301.1, on the reverse strand, counting down.
TTGGCTCCGTCAGAGAGACGCTGTTCTTGGGAGCGACGTGGAAAGTCATCCAAACCTCACCAAGCCCAAATAAACAGTGAATGGACATGAGGTAATTCAATCTCTGGGAAGACCTTATGCACAGTAAACAAAGCCTTAAAGAAAAATAGATATATGGAGACAGTAACGTTATAATTAAATTCTGGTTTACACAGAGGAAGGATTCAACAATTCTTCTCACCCAGACATCACAATGTGCTCCTCCAAACAACCAGGAAAGCCTCTAAACACCACGTCGGGCCACAGTCCGAGACGATAAGCAGGCGATACAAAAACAACACAAATTGACACTGTAATGTGGTCAAATGTCTTTTCACTTGTAATGCTTTTCCAATCCGTCTTAAAACGAAGTGACACAATGAAACTGGTCATTTGGTGTGATTAGGGACTAGATAGGGACACTTTTAGAACCCTCGGACAAGGAAAACAAATGTTTGGGGAGAAACAGAGGCTGAACTTTTGCCCTCTTCCCAGAACCAGCATTTGCTCTACCACTAACCGTCAAAAACTGCAGGGCGGGCACAGCTCACATAATTGTTTGGTAAGAAAGTGGGGAAACAGGACTTTTAACCTTAAAAGAAGCTCAGATGGTTTTGCAATTAGTGGTAAAGTGATATCGCCTTTAGACCTTATTTATATATATTGTATTTGAATTATCTGCAACTGAAATTATTATATAATAAGTTACAGTTTTGTGCTAAAATGGAAGAAGACAACACACTACAAGCACAACCTTTACTAAACTACACTTGTTATGATGAAGCCAGAATACAGCCGCTTAGCTTTGTGTTTGTGCTTGTCTAACAATTACCCGAAGAAATGTTTCAGTGTCTGTAGCCAATGACACTCACATTAACCATCTAGAGTCGATTCAAATATATATAGGTAGCATCAAAATATATTTTCAGACTTTTGTGGGAGGAGCTTAAATACTCAGGCACATGTTTGCACCATCTTCAATATTTTTCCAATCGTTCTGTATTTGTAAATTAAAAGTTGCGTTCCGTATTGAACCGATACAGGACGCACTTTGTTCCGTATTTTTATCAAAGGGGGTGAAATAAGGTTGAACTGAAACAGAACGATATGTGTGAATCTGCTGCTTTCTCTCTCAGTCACTCTGTCATGTTTGTGAGTGTGTGTGAGTGTCGTATGCGAATGAAACGGCTCTTAGAGTCGACTTTTTGAAGTGAGTGATCAGCGCTGAGTCGTGTCTGGGAGCCAGATTCGTTTCCCCCTGTTGAAGTTGCACGGGATTGGTCAGTTACACCATGTAACGCAGGGGTTGTCGCTATATTAGTATTAACTATAATTGTTGCACGCACACACACAGAGAGAAGCTACAAAAAGACTCTCTCTGACGAAAACTCTCTTCATATAACAATAAATTACAAGTTTAAATAAATAATTGCACATATAAAAAACTAAATAAATAATTACACACAAAAAAACAAATTAATAAATACATTTTGTCATGAACAAGGACATATGTAAATTTATAAGAGGAATCTATTTCTACACTTCCATACATTATTTGGATCACTTTTGAAACCCAAAACAGACAACAAAAAAGATCTTATCGTATTAAAATATATATTATCTTATTAAAAAAATCACTGAAACATGGTAATCAGTATGGAAAGTGTTGGGGGATATGTGATTGTTCTTTTTGCATGATTCATGTACTACTGCCTGTATTGTAACCATAATTTACTTATTTTTGTTTATTCTGCACTATTCCTTTATTAATTAATTATCATTTTGTGATATAGTGAAATATGTGACCATGTTGCAGCCAGATACTTATATATAATTCTTTTCTTTTTGTTTTTGTTCTATTCTTTCTGTAAAATGCAAAACTCTATAAATAAATAATTTAGAAAAAAACATTATTTCAGTTGTTTTTGCATTTCTACATTTATTTAATTTCATTCACTGTTGAATTGACATTATTTTATTACTAGTTTACGCTAAGCAGCAAAAGAAGATTTGGGAGCTGTAAGAGGTATTTTAAGTAAAACAAGCCATAAGAGCCCATCACTAGTGTGAGTCGTGACCAATGAAAGCGTTGTCTGCATTGTTAAGATACATCTGAAAATGGTGCGCAATTTAAAAAAATAGCATCTACCGAAGGCAATTTTAGTCCGCTATATAATGTTTCTATGACAATGTAAGAGTTTTTATTATATAGGTGCAACATTCAAGCCACACCCAACCCACAACGGAATTCCCCCCCCATATACACTCCAACCCCAACCCTCCCCAACCCGGCCAGGGGTGTCCCTTATTTCAAAATCTGAAAGGTGGCAACCCTAGGTACCTGTGCTAACCACCCCCTAGTGTTCACTAGTGTGGGCGCAGAGATGGGTTAAAGTCTTCTGTGTGGAAGCACACTGGCCAATAACTGTGCCCTTTATTTAGTGCCAAAGCATTCACCTAATTAACCACTCAAATTGGTTACCTAGTTAATCATTAGTTTCTTATTAATTATGTAATGGCATCATTATATTTAAGCACAATACACCTCAGTGAATGAACTCCCACTTCTTAAGTTCAGCAGCAGGTTCTGAGATGTTACTTATTTGCTCTCAGCCTCGCACAGATGGCATCGTAAAACAGGGGTGAGGCTATCCGGAGCAAACACAGAGAGCAAACACACAAACACTGCTGACCCTCCGAGTCATCATCCATCTTCCCCTAATCACTCCTCTCTGGTCCTGATGGCCAGCTTAGACACGGTGACCTCGCTGACGTAGCTCCGCAGCTATGGGCAGAGATTGTGTTCCATAGACAAGCTTAATGCACTTATCTGAGGGGCGTGTTCACTCCGGCTTATCTAGGAACTGAGCCATTTGTCACCGTCTGCTTAATATAGATCAGCTGCACAACTGAGCTGCAGTTGGTTCATTTGGTTTTAAGACAATTGGATCATCTTTCCACACAGAACATTCCTACAGAGAGACAATCTCTCTCTCTCTCTCTCTCTCTCTCTCTCTCTCT
>BRDA01062299.1:0-22162 GCA_036984385.1 Crenuchus spilurus | reverse complement strand
TTTCCTCTCTGCTCATGGTTAACATCACCCTACCCTTCTATCAGGGTGGACTCTCCCAGGTAAGTAAAAACTCTGAGTAACCATCTTTACTCTTTTACCCAAAGGAAGTTACAACAGGTCACAGGTAAGTACATACATTTATCTTGTGGTGAATATGGTTATGTCCTACTTCATCACACCTAGTACTCATCATTCTTCGTCCTCCAAACACGGCGTGTGGAAATAAGACCAAAAAGTTCTATTTTGGTCTCATCTGACCACAGCACTTTCTCCGATGACTCCTCTGGATCATCCAAATGGTCATGGGCAAACTTAAGACGGGCCTGGACGTGTGCTAATTTAAGCAGGGGAATCTTCCTTGCCATGCATGACTTTAAACCATGATGTCTTAGTGTATTAGCCACAGTAACCTTGGAAACAATGGTGTCAGCTCCTCCAATGTAGTTCTGGGCTGATTCCTCACCTTTCTTAGGATCATTGATACACCACGAGGTGAGATCTTGCATGGAGCCCCAGTCCGAGGAAGATTGACAGTCATGTTTAGCTTCTTCCATTTTCTAATAATTGCTCCAACAGTTGATCTTTTTTCATCAAGCTGCTTGGCAATTGCCCCGTAGCCCTTTCCATCCTTGTAGAGGTTTACAATCTTGTCTCCAGTGTCTTTGGACAGCTCTTTGGTCTTAGACATGTTAGTAGTTGGAGTCTTACTGATTATGTGGGGTGGGCAGGTGTATTTATGCAGCTAACAACCTCAAACAGGTGCTTCTAATTTAGAATAATGAGTGGAGGTGGATCTTTTGAAGGTGGACTAACAGGTCTTTGAGGGCCAGAATATTTGCTGATTGGCAGGTGTTCAAATACTTATTTGCAGCAGTAACACAGAAATAAATTATAAAAAAAAATCATACATTGTGATTTCCGGATTTTTTTCTTTTAGATTATGTCTCTCACAGTGGACATGCACCTAAGATGAACATTTCAGACCCCTCCAGGATTTTTAAGAACTTGCAAATTCACAGGGTGTTCAAATACTTATTTTTCTCACTGTATATAGGAGGCAATATGTGAATTAGAATGATCATAATTCACTGTGTATATATAGCTAAATTAGTACAGTTAGTGACCTCTGAACTGAATTCTGTCACAAAACAATACCAAGTCATGTGACTAAATACAGAAATGTGTATTGTTTACTTTTACAGGTTCTGAAACCTGACCAGTAGAAGGTTCATGTGGAGAACACCGAGGTTCCTCAATGTGATTTTCACTCTGACTATACAAGCATACCACCAGCTCAAAATTTACACCCAAAAGCATTAAATCATCTGGAAGAATGCAACAGAATATCAAAAGTTGTCAACGGTATCAGAAATTCCTCTCGTAGCTCCATCTTGCTGGAGTACAGACTATAGATCTGGGTGCCAAACTCCAATCCTGGAGGGCCGGATTCCTGCACAGTTTGGTGATCTTCCTGTTCAAACATGCCTGATTCAACTCAGCAGGTCATGACCATGTCTAAATGTAGTGTCAGGACAGAGAAATCACCACAGTGTGTTGGACACCAGTCCTCCAGTACTGGCATTTGATGCCCCTGCTATAGATCTGTTAATGTCAAATTTGTGTTGTCCATCTTCAAGCCGGTCAGTTTCATATTCGGTCAGTTTCAGACCACAGTGCTGCTCTTTTCTGGATATTTTTTTGGCTGGTGTCCAATTCTGTCCAGCAGTGATGTTGATGTGTAAAATGTCCTGCAACATTGCTAAGTCTGATACATTTGTACCAACACTGAAGATACTACTATGTCAGTATCACTGCTGTGATGAGAACAACAGCAGTTCTGTGGTCAGAAACTGAGCAGTGATGAATGAGAGTGACTGATATATTTGTGCAACAACAGATGGACTGTTCCATAAATTCAGCTTTCTGTCTTACCTCTGCTTTCCATAAGTTGCCCTCTAACTGATAGAGCCTGTAGGTGAACACACACTCGTCATACCTGATGGAGAACAATGTAAACCATGTTAGGAATGAAATCTTAATGGTTCTTAATTTTTTTGGTTTGTGGATTGTCAAATAGTTGGCGTATGCTTCATCTACAAATGTTTTTTTACAAGTGTTTTTTTTTTAGCTCCGCCTACAATTATTAGTACATCCCCAATTATTACAATATTGTGAAAAAAGATCATGTGTTCATAATTTAATTCAAAAAGGTCATATGGGTCAAGTGAATTGTGTACTCTAAATTGTGTGTGTGTGTGGGTGTGTGTGTGTGTGTGTGGGTGTGTGTGTGGGTGTGTGTGTGGGTGTGTGTGTGGGTGTATACCCAGCGTTAGATTGGCGCCCTGTCCTGGGCTTTGCTAGGATAGTCTGTAATGCCCTGCCCTGTGCCCAGTGAGGGGGTAGTGGACTAACAGCGACCCTGATCAGGATTAAACAGATAGGATAATGAAGGGATGGATTGATTTCTGATTTTCATGAGCTATAAGCGATGCTGATCAACATTAAAACAAAAAAAGGCTTGAGATGTCACTTTACATATAATTAATAAAAAAAAAAATTCGCCAGATTTGTATCCGACAGCACACAATGTTTTGCAGTTTGTGAGCACTTAATTTTTTTCCCACAATTAACGGTTCATTCTTTAATTGTGCACATTTTAAGTGAGTCATGCTCACATTATCTTTTAATCATGCACACATTTTCAGTGATAACAGCACAGCCACTTAACACTCTCTCATCTCACATCAATCTGCAGTGTTAGGGGCTGTCACACTATTGCTGTGAGAAATGTTTAGTGGTAATGTCAACATGCTCAAATTAAACACTTTTTTATTAAGCATTTAAACAATTAAAGGAAAGTAAAGAGCAAAGTGTTACTCGAGATAAAAAATTAAGGCAATGTACTTGCAATTAAATGCAATTAAAATAAAATGAGTGAACAAATTGTTAATTCATGGGAATGAAAAAAACAAACAAACCTTGGTCATGAAGTGCACAATGTTGCCTCAAATGATTTTATCTTACATTTATACCATACTGGCAGGAAAAATGTTTTTCAAAAATGTGATTTTACTGAAACGCTATTCAATTTGTAAAAATAAGATGTAGCATTTTTTCAAAGTTTATTTATAAGCCTACTGAGGAGCTTTACATTTCTCGATATTAATACCAACTGTTATATTAAAAAAACTAGAATTTTAATAAGGTGTGGACTGAAAAAAAAGCTAAAGTGTCCTTTCAACTGTTCTGAGATTAATGGCAACAGTTGTTAATCATTCCAAGTATCAGATTGTAAAAGTGAATGTAAATTTTCATCTTGCGACTAGGGTTGCAGTGGTAACCAGTTTCACTGTATACCACGGTATTAAAATGCACAATTATCATACCGTGGGCATTTGCGTATTACCGTTAGTAAAGGAAAAAGGCAAGCCAGCTGAGAATCTGCCCGGCACATGCGCAGCTCCTCTCTGCCTCGGTCACTGGTGCCACATTCAAGCACACAGCATCAAATCCACAGTGTGGGACTACGGATACTGGCAAAATGGACATGAAGATGGATATTCCATTTACAAAGTTTGTGGACGTAAAGTGGCAGCTAAAGGAGATGTGAGCTGAACAAGGTTCTGGTGACTGAAGCAACTTTACTCATGTCGGCTTTATTCCAAGAAAAACTCCACAGGACACTGTGTAAGGATGAACAAAAACAAATGGTTGTTTATTCCCTGGTTATGTTGTTCTAAACATACGCTCCAATACAAACCGTAAAGCTACACACGGTAAGAGAACCTGTTGCTACCAGAATCTTACTGACTCTTACTCTGAACTGATAACCAGGATACCAATATTTTCCAAGACGGTTATACTGTGAAAATCTCATACTGTTGCAACCCTACTTATGACACGGGTTTTACTTTCGTTCAAAAGTTGACAAAATCACAGTTCCCATTCCTGGAAACATTAGTAGAGCAAAGAAAAGCTCTAGCACTCATTTACTGAATAATTAATAGTGCAAACTGATGCCATTACAACTTGTGTCACTACACTACCAAGTGTCACTTTTAGGCTTGATATACGTTGCTATTGATTATCCATTGTCAGTGGCTTACAGACATGATGCAAGTACAAAAACAAAGGTATATTTTCAGCAGAGAATGATTAAAATATTTTTTTAGCTAACTCAGAGTTCATTTAATCCTTTTGGTTCTGCCTGATACAAAATCAAATGTCATCGTTTAAAAATGAAGATTTTTGGCTGCCACTACTAGCTGTATTTAGTCTCCTTGTGCGCAGATCCACCAAAAACCTTCACTAACCTCAAATCAACACATACAAATGCTTTTGAAGAGTCAGTTGGTAACCTACTTGGTCTGGATGGAAGATATTCCACTGAGTTTGCAGGATTTTAAAAAGTGGGAAGCTATAGGTAGAAGTCATTAATTAATTACAACTATGAGTTGCTTAAAGATCTGATGTTAAGTACTGTTAAACTAAAACTTTAAATTCTAGTTGTCATGATAGCCGATATGATCACGATAAAACCAAATGTTCATTTGATAGAACAAACATTTCTAAATTGTTATACTTTAAGTAACCTGTATGTTTGTTTACATGTAATCTAATCCATACACAACTCTTCAGCTGTAAACAAAATACAGTAAAATGCAGCAAAATGTGTTACTAGAATAGTGCAACTATTTTTTTGTGTTGAAAGAATTAAAAGTAAAAGTGTAAATGTTTATTATAATACAAAGTTATGCAATGCACACAGCTCTTAAGGGTAACAGGGAAGATGAATAAATAAAAAGTGTGATCATGGTCATGACACAGCCACACAGGCCAGGTTTATGAAAAAATACATGCCAACACAAACACTCTAGTGCTGTAGACTTTTAGTAATTCTGTAGGAGTGTCATCACTGATTAAATAATACAAGCATCCACATGATGTACTAATCTGATCTGAGTAGGCAAGTTTCAATAAACTTGTTGATTAATTTGTATGATGCTGGTTAGAATAAGTTACAATTTCTTTTGGAGGAAAATTAACATTTTATGATCTTTTCCTCAACCAATCAGTAAAATCCTCAGCAGATTCTGAAAACAGTCCTTAGTGGCAACTCTATTCTTTAATTACTACCCAGGTTTGATGCACCTCAGGAGATGAATCTGTGTGAATTTGTGCTGCTGTCATACTCACAGTACACAGATGCAGTAAGTGTCTGGTACGCTCTCACTGTCTCTGACCAAGAAACTGCCGTCTCGTCCTGCCATGGCCAGCAGCTCCTCTGCTCTGCTCTTACTGATGCAGCCGTGATACATTTCTAACTCTTCCATCATTCACTGATCACTCACTTAACCTTTACCTACACTGTGGCACTGCTGTCCTTGTTTACACTTTAAAACGCATACACATAAATACACACATGCACACTCTTACAGGAAATGCTTCACACATCCTCATTAGAAGCAGCTACTTCTTGTGTGTGGGGGTGAAGCTGCTAGCTAACACCGTCAGGGTGTTTACAGGGCAGCCTTATTTTTTCAATTTCTTGTTATGTTTATGTACCAAAAACAGAATTCATGTTTATATGGCCATTTAAGCAGACTGTTCAATGTCCATGTCCTTAAGAGTAATTGTAACAAAATAAATAAAATGAAAATAATAATTAGTAAATAAAAAAGGACTAATTCCTACATTATGATAATCATAAATTAAATATTTAAGAAATAGTAGAACTGTGTGTGGGTGTGTGTGTGTGTGTGTGTGTGTGTGTGTGTACTGCAGATTTGATTTAGGCTACGTTCACATTACCAGGCTGAAGTGACTCAGATCTGATCTTTTCAGGGCTCTGTGGACGTGTCAAATCCCATCTATTCAAATCAGATTTGTCACTTTTATATGTGCTGCTAGATCAGATGCATATCTGATCTGTGGGCGTGTGACTTGAATGTGACGGTCAGATCACATCTCAGCTATCAAAAGAACGTTGCAAGAACATTGCGAGAACATTCCATTTAGGTTATGCTAACGTTTACAGAACGTTATGGTGTGCAGTTCTTGCTTGGTTATCAGAACGTTAGGTGTGAACATTAGGCTAGAACGTTCTTTGAATATTCCCTTAATGTTATTTTTATACACCTGGTCAGGTGGCAAACAGGGAACATTCGTTCTTTGTTAGGCTAACGTTAGGTTGGAACGTTATGTAGATTTCTTCAAACTTTAGTGAAAACCTTCAAAGAACGTTCCAGGAACGTTGTCATTTAACAGAACCATGCGAGAGTGGTACCAGAATGTTAGTTTAACGTTCTGTGTTACATGGGATTACATCTGTCTTTTTGCTTGTACACATGCTCATAGTGGATGAACCAGCGTTTGCTTCTGTGTTAAACTCTTAAAGCTGCAAAAGCAGCCAGCTGGCATTTATTCACCTTCATCACCGGATCATGTACAGTCCACCACCTGTTTACTGTCCTCCTGATCAAAACACATTTGTTTTACCAGTTTTACTAAAATCCCACAAATACAGGGTTGCCAGTTACCCCACACCTCGTACAAATTTTGTAAGAGAAAGTCACATTACACAAATGGAAACTAGCCCGAAATCTTATTGAAATCTTACTTTCTCATTCAATTTCTTAAATTATTTAGTGCAAAAACCTTGCAAACCACCAACTCTGAAGTTTTACCGATGACTGTGTTTTTGCAAACCTGGCAACCCTGCACAAATATAACATTTTTTGTTTGTGATGAAGGTGAGGTCTGTACACGCATCAATCTGCGCATGCGAGCCGTTTCAGGGACAGATTCATTGACATTACAGGCAGATACAGCTCACTTACATTTGTGAATGTGAACCGTCAGTCGTGCCTAGGCTCTGGCTACAGAGCTATAGCCCCAGGTCTTTTTTTTTATAGCCCCTGGTCTTTTCTAATACCAAATTCTATTTATTTTAAACATCTCAAGTCTCCTGCATATTAAATAATATACATAGCAGCTCCCTGATGCCCTGCAAGTCAGATAAAATCTCCTGGAATCTAGAACAAGCAGCCAAGAGCCACATAAACACGCACACAGGCGGCACAGACTTTTTTCCTGATCGTGTGTGTGACCGAGAGGTGGAGAAAGACCGGACTTGCTGTGGTTTTTATTTATTTATTTATTTATTTCTTACTTTGTCTCAGACATGTCAGTAGTGTGGTGGTGGTGGTGGTGGTGGTGGTATACTAACAACGAAGAGGTCATGTTACTACTGTATTGTACAACTGTATGTTGTAGACTCAACTCTACAGCAAAGGTTATCCAAAAATATCCTGGTATTTTTTGTCCCATTAATTGATAAAAAACCTCCTTCCCAGGCAATTTGCAATGTTCCAGCAAAACCCTTATTTGTTCACTATTCTGGTTAAGTTGCAGTGAGGTTAAAAGTGGTGCATTTATGATGATGCCTCGCCCTGGTTCATTGTCAGCACCTGTCCTGTTTGACCACATACTCCTGCAGTGTTGTTTCATGTCAATCGGTGTTTCCTATAAAGCCTTCCCTCTGTGTTTTGGTCCTGGTCCATCAATGTATTGTCTTCCTCTCAGGAAGTGTTAGTACTTTGTGTGATTATTAAAGTCTGGTTTGTGACACCACTGCTGCATGCGTCTCCTCCTGCCTCACAGTATCAGGATAATTATGTTCATTAAAGTACCCTCTGTAAAGTGATCAATATCACAGATTCTTTTGTTTGTCTTTGTGGAGGTACATTTGCTGGGTGATTTTGATTGGGTGGACAGTGCACTGATGTCTGTCTATGTTTAATAACACGAGGAAGTGCTTCCTGAGTAAGGTCACGCTTATTGACCTAGACACCATTCTATGCTTTCAAAAATTGACGCTTTTTTTTCTGTATCACAGTATTTGCAGGATTCAATAATAATAATAGTTAAAAATAAAAATAGTTAACCTTTAATTTGAATAACATGCTATATGCATTATAGAGACTCTTCAGAATCATATCTGTATGTCCACCATTTTCATAATTATTGAAATCTATTTTAAACAGCGTTTTATTTTTATTGTATGTTTTTCTTCAGGTTTCTCTATGACCAGGTTTCTAAATGACTGTTATTGAGGATCTTAATAAGAAAATATACATACTATAAATGTTTGATTTTGAATCATTTCATATGGAGCTCATAGGTTCTGAATATAGCATACATTGTTTAAAATTTATAAAAATAAAAAACACAATGCAAATGTTATGCTACATATTTATTTAATGCAACATCATTTATTACATGCTGTGTTGGTTTGAAATTGAGACTTATCTTTGCTGCAGTGACTGCCACATATAATACACAGTGTAAACACAAGCAATGTTACAGAGTGATTGATAAGCACAACACATTTCACAATGTGTTATTTATCATCCCAAATGTGTGATTAGATAATGATTTGAAGATATAGGGAACTGACATATTCTTCAGTGTCCTGTGGGCTTAATGTCAAGAGTTAATACAATGAGGAGGAATATTTTTAAGGGTTTCACTTCACTTAGAATTTCTTCAGGACCAGATGTATTATTTCAGGCCTTTACCTGCCAGCATAGACTTTTAATGGAGACTCTGTAGCATTACATTACATATAAATGTCCACCAGAGGGCAGTATAGAGGATAATTGCACAACAACTTTGCAATTTACAATAATAAAACATTTCACTGTGTAAGTTTGTAATCTCTAATTTCTATAAGATAATGCTGCTTCCATTTAGAGAACTCAACTTTATTTTAATACACAGTAAATATTAGTCTTTCCAGCGTCCAAATGATTTGTTCCTCAAGAGACCATTTATGGTTTATTTTTCCATCGGCTGTGCTCCTAAATAAAGATTAGAAAAGTCATTAAACCCGTTAAACACTCACTGGTGAGTGACATTTATCAGCAGACTTCTGCTGAACCAACCCTGTAATGTTGCGGTTTGGATCTGGAACCTAACATTCACATTAGCAGTTTGTATGCTACAAATATCATGGAGGAGGTTTAATATCAGATTTCTCTAACACCTGTTGATTGATTTCACGCTATCAGAGCTGAATACAATGAGTGGAGCTTTAGGCTGAATCAAGGTTGTCTGCTGTTAGCCAAGCTAATGATAACATTGGCAGGCGTCCAGTTTTCACTTGCACAGTCTGGTTTTTAGGCTGTATGTCAAGAGTGTTCAATTTTGATTTCATTTTATCAGTTTTACAATGTTCTCCTGAACATAAGATTGTGATGGTATGGATTTTTTGGCATAGTGTTGTTTCATATTCTTGATATGTGTTGGTTTATTACATCATGTGTCTTTACAGCATCCCTGCGACAACCATTCTTAAATCTCCACAGCGTTCTGTCAGTTAGGTTTCCTTATTCTCACATTTTGGCAGTTTATTGCATCTCATCCTTACAGGGGTGGGGGTATCTGCATTTTTGGGTGTGGGTTGGAGTCCCCAGTGGTAAATGTTGTTTCCATGTTTCTCTGGCTAGATGGTTTATTGCTGTAGGGCATCCTTCAACCTCCCCCTGCTTCCAATTGTAATGTAATGATATAAAAACTGGGGTAGACATTAGATTACTGCAGCATTGCATTAATACAGTTATTGTTGTAGTTGTAGTAATTGAACAGTCAATGCAACTGTAGTGGTGTTGTGTGTCACTCCTCAATTCCCTCCAAATCTGGCAGTTTTAGGTCATTTGTGTCATTTACCCTAATTGACCAATCAAAAACAGTGTTCAAGCATAAACAGAGCTATTACAAGACCCCATGAATCTCTAAAACATGACCAAGGATGAAATTCGCAAAAAGACACACTACTGCTCTTTCTAAGAAGAATGGGAACATGGATTAGGAGTGTCTGGTCTTGGCTTGTTAAAAGGTGGCAACATTTAGCAGTTGTTGCACTGATAGTTTTAAAATTGAACCATGAATCATTTATTAGCATCCACACAAAATGAATGTTTTTTTTTATTATTTTTGGTTTTGAAATGACAGAACGAGGTGGAAACAATACAACCTACACTTAGACAGCATTTTTAAGTGTGGTGTTAGGCAACCCACCTGAACTGTTCTGTGAGTTCTCTGTGCTGCAGTGGAAAAGGGGCTATAGACGGTGTTTTAAATGCCTCTGCAGTATCATTTAGGTGTCTGCAGTCATACATTAAAAAGATTTTAAAACTGACTGACCAGCCAAGAAAAACACAAACCCTCAAAATGTTCCATACAAGAGATTGCTAACTTTAACACTTTATCTAAAGTCTGTGTGAGTGTTTACACTGCATTTGACCAGTGATGTAATGCATTCTGTGCAATTTTCTGTGTTACTAACATTCTCTCCAGATTAGCAGCCCAAGGCGCTGGAAGATCCTTGTAGTAATGATGCCAAAAACAAACAAAAAAACATGTTGCTGATCTTTTTTGCTGGTTTTCAGACTGTGCTAAATCATTTTATTTCCCAGCTGTTTGTCATTGATGAAACATATAGATTACCTCCGAAGACCCATTTAAGTAGTTATCTCATGCACAATCACAAGATTAGACATCACTCAGCAGTGCTGAAGAACATGGTGATAAACAGAACCACTGTGGTGCCTAATCATATGTCTTCTTTCCTAATCTCACTTCCCCATTTTCACCTGCAATACTTCGGTTTCAGGTTACTTTCAGCTAATGACATTTCAGTTATCACAAATGATCTTAGTGTGGTGCTAGCCAAACCAGAAAGAGCAACATTTGCCTATTGCTGGTTTATTATACAGGTATAAAACTGCATATACTGAATAAACCTATATAATTTTCTCTTTTGGGAAGCTTTTGGAGTGCTCGCCTGGAGATGCATTCAATTCCAGAGGAAGTAAGATCAGGACAGGGATTTACAATTAGGGCCCACTCTGTACCTGAGGCCTGTCAACAGTTACTGACAATTTTGGTACATGAATAGATAAAAATTTCATAAACTTACATACATTTTAAATATCTCTAAGTAATTTGAAATAGCAGAATTACATTTACAGAATTCCAATCAGCCAGCAAACATTAGAAGTTAACAAAGTCACTGAAATTTGATATGCAGCATTACTCACTCAGAACTCTTAAAGAACGTGAGAAATTATGGTAATGATTCAGATTCTAAACTGTAAGTGTTACATTTGTTTCTTCGTATAAAAAAAAGACTTCCAGACTTGAACCTAAGGTTACAGAATGTAAATATACGTTATTGTGTAACTACTTAATTAATTATAGATTTATGTAAGTATATATAATCATTATAGCACAACACCACTAGTGTTTCTAAGAGTAAAGTTTAACCTGAAACAAGAGCCCACATATCTGCCTCATGTCATGGCCTACAGCTGTAGTTTGGTCTCTATGTCACTAGGGCTCTTGATTCTGAGGCAGTCTCTAGATGATGTCAGTCTATGCTAGTTGATTTCCACAAGAAGCGTGTGCTGGTTCCACAGTCAATGAAGTTGTTCCCAAAAGTGGTTCATGTTCTTGTAGAAAGCAGTAGCACATAAGGCTGATGGCTGAGTTGAAGTTATGGCAGTTGCTTGTTTCCTTTTTAACTTGTGAAGTGCCATCTTGGAGACAGTTGAGCATAATTGTCTGACCAGTAACCAGATTAGCAGTCCATAATGTGTTCTTCCAACCCAGTAGGAGCAAACCTGCATATGTGAATAACGGACCAATTTGCTTCCCATCCTTATGAAGCAACAGCTGTGATTTTGACATTACTAGATACCACCATTCTGAGACAAGTTCTCTAGTGTCCCCAGGTCTTTGACATCACTGAGTTTACGCGAGAAGGAGCTGAGACGTGTGCTAATGGAGTCTCGTGTTTGCGTGAGCCTGGGAGCCTTTTCCTTGTAGAGTCGACAAAGCTGTTCTCGGAAATGGTTTCCTACAAAGCAGTAGAGGAAAGGGTTAATGGCTGAGTTGGAGAAGCCGAGGCAGAGAGAGGCGGGCAGCAGTGCCCCAACTGCCTGGTTGGTTTGGCAGGTTAAGGTCACACCCAGGTCCCTCAGTGCTCCCAAGAAGGACAACACATGGAAAGAGCACCAGCACAGGAAGAAAGCCAAGACAACAGCAATTACCATGCGCAAAACACGGTCTATTCGTGTTGGACCCTGGTCCAGAATGTCCGGCGTAGCCAGCAGGTGACGACCAATGCGGCTGTAACAGGTAGCCATGACTGCAAATGGTAGCAGGAAGCCCAGTGTGTTTTTAGCTAAGGTAAGCACTGGGTGCCAGAGAATGTTGGGGTAAATCATGACACAAGCTGTCACGTTCAGTTCAGTTAGCGGGTAAGTGTCTCGGAAAGCTAGCGTTGGGACAGTGGTCAGGATGGCCACCAGCCAGATAATGGTGCTGATGCCCCGTGCATGGCACACGCTCCGTGTGCTAAGTGGGTGCACAATGGCACGGTAGCGGTCCACACTCATACAGGTGATGAAAAAAACACTAGCATAGACGTTTATTGTTAGCAAAGCTCCGCAAAGTTTACACATTGGCCTGCCAAAGACCCAGTCATATCCCATGTAGTAGTACACAGCCCAGAAGGGCAGGCTGCAAAGAAAAAGCAAGTCAGATGCTGCCAGATTCACTAGGTAAGTGTTGGCCACAGTCCGTCGTGATGAACTCTGGCAGAACACACAGATGACCAGTGAGTTTCCAAGAAAACCCAGCAGGAATATGAAGGTGTAGAGGACGGGGACAAGTCTCTTCTGGTACTGTGAGTTTGAGGGTGAAAGGTAGTCACACGATCCATTTGGGACATGATGCCTGGACAAAGTGTTGTCAAGCTCGGTCAGGTTGAGGGAAGGATCAATTTCCATGGTGAAGGGTCAGTCATGCAGAAGACTTCACTTTGACAGGAATGTAAATATTCTGCAAATGAATAAAGAAAGCAGCGTAAGAAAACTAATGAAACTTTTTTTCATTTATCACTTCTAATCCATCACATTTATCATATGAAAATATGAAAAACAAGGGCTTGCGAAAGAAACTCTCGATGAGAGTGCCAAACGAGACTGAGTGGAGATTGCTGCCAGAATCTCTCGGCTCAAAAAAAAAAAAAACCCAAAGAAAGGAAAAAAAGAACAGATTCCCACTGACAGAGTCTCCAGTGAGTTGAGTCGCGTGTGAAAGTGTCCAGATTCTTTATGGATAGTGTGTGTGTGTGTGTGTGTGTGTGTGTGTGTGTGTGTGTGTGTGTGTGTGAGAGAACATGTTTTGCTGCATGTTTACAGGAATGCTGAATGCATCACGTTCCTCAGCCCTCACCGAATATTATATAATACTGAATCAGCGTCGAACTAAAAATCATCCTCAGCTTTACTGTTCTTCCTTCTTCTTCTTTCATTTCTCCCTCTTTTCTCTTTCATTGTTCTTTCTGTTTACACTGTAAAAAATCTGTAAAATGTACAGTAAATTACTGGCAGCTGTGGTTGGGAGAATTTCACCATAGATGTGAAATTGTATAAGACATTACAGTGTTTTGGCATCTGTAAATTTTATGTTCACTGTTTGGTTTACAATACATTGAATGAATGAATGAATGATTGTTACACTTATATAGCGCCTTTCTCAAACCCAATGAGGCTTTGCAATCAACACACTCCATTTACACTCAATCACACACACCGGCTTCTGTGAATAAACTTCACAGTATCTTCACAATAAAACAAATGTTCACTATATAAAAAACTATTTACATATAAAATGTGGTTGTCAGAATTATACCCTAATAAATATGATACAGCATGTCTTACTGTTACATTCTGTACCATTTTAGGATGAAACCGGAGGTCTCGGAGAAAACCCAACCACACACGGGGAGAACATGGAAACTGATGTTGACACCCAGGTGGGGATTCAAAAGCTAAGACCTTGGCGCTGAGAGGCGAGTGTGCTAAACAACAAACCACTGTGCTGTGCCCTACTGTTTCAGTAAAAAGGTTTATTTATGTTTTACGGTTTAGGATGGAGCTTGATTCCATACTTTCCCATATAAATGTAACATTGGAATAATGTATTTTTTTCCAGAAAATAGTTGTAAAAATGTGTGTTTTTTGCTATAAAAACTGATTCAGCCTTTTTAGAGTTTACAGTCTTTTACTGTCATAGTTTGACCGTTTTTACAGTGCAGTATTTTCTTTTTCTCTAATTGCTCTTTCTGTCTTTCATCCTTTCATTCCTTATTATTCATCCTTCTTCCTCTCCCTCTCTCCATTTCCTTCCTTTTTCTCGATCACTCCTCTCATTCTCTCATATCCATCATTCTCTTCTTTTTCCTTTCTGTCTTTCTTCTTTTCCATTTTCTCAGTCTCTCTTTCTCTCTCTGCCACCTTTATGGTACTGTTACTGTTTTGTGCATGTGTAGGTGAGGTTTTACATGTTTTGTGTGTGTGTGTGTGTGTGTGTGTGTGTGTGTGTGTGTGTGTGTGTGTGTGTGTGCATTTGTTGTAAATATGAGCACATTTGTTTCACAGCTCTCAGTAGACGTGTCCTACAGCTGGATTGTGTTACTTTAGGTGGAGGGCACACAGAGGAATCTGATTGGCTGATTACAGGCTGGGGGACTTTCCTATGGGGGTGCTTTTCCTCTATATAGTGCCTCAGAAAAAAAACTCCTCTAACCCCTCCATTTCTGCTCCGAGGGGCTACACATGGGGCTCTGTAGGGACGCTTGCACAATTTACGAGTCATGGGAGCGCTCCATTAATAGTAAAAGCAACATACAGGACCAGCAGCAGTTTTTAGTGGAGTTAATGTTGGTGTTTATTGTTACTGTGATAACAGGAACCTTATTGAAGAAGAAGCATGATCTTAGTTCACAGTCATATATGCGACTACCATTATTAGTAGTCATTTTGTTGATCCATTCATCAAAAAATGAAAAATATGCAGAAATAATGATTTTAGGCTCCCTACACTTAGAATATAAAGATGCTATAACATTTCTGTTTTAGCCTCATTTGAATCTTAAAACAAATGAGTCTTTAAAGATTAACTCTTTAAACTATGGACCTGGTCAATTATTCCCAGATGAATAACTATGAACGATGAATAAGACTCTTAAGACTGATGATAAGTCTACATTAGAAAAATTTGTAGTAACATGTGTAGTGGACCTTCAAACCTTCAGAAGCAAGTAACATTTTCACACTTAAATGTGATGGTTTTTCACAATTTTATAAACTATTTTAAGTCAAATAAAATCACATTTTAAGAAAAGAACCATATACAACACATTGTAACAACAGCAGACCAACTTTCGGTGCAATGTGGAATCACAAGATTCTGCGTAGAGCTACATACAGAACTCTTCATTTGTACACAAATACAGTAAAATACTATAAAAGTAGGGTAGCTATTTTATTTAGAAAGTTGGAGTATAGAATTGATTGCCAAATTGTATTGAAAAGTTGAGATGCCCATATCTATACTTTATGCAGCTTTAGTCAGAATTTTTCATCTTTTGTATGTTTCTTCTTCTTCACCTCAGTAACACTGAGAATCCACAGCTGTGTTAGTCTTAGGACAGCAGAAGTATATTAGTCTGTTTCAGACTCCAGAGGATAATAAGTTTATTTATGTGAGTTTCAGAGATTGTAAATCAGGCTTTAAAGAGCGTATCAGCATGTGTGGAGGAACATGTTCTGTACTGTGGATCAAATGTGCCTTCAAACAGGACAGTAGGGATCATTTTGGCCTGTTTTTGTTTAACTGAATAAATACAGCCAAATGCTTTGTACAGACTATTATTTTGCATGTTCATACAGCATCAGCATGTTTGATGAACATAACTAAGTAGTAAATCCCCAATCTACTCATAACATATATTTCAATAAGGTGACACTCGACAATATTTAACCAAACATTTATCAACCAAATACTAAAATTTAAAGGTGCAACAAGTTTAAAAATTAGACAGTGGAGGGACCTATAAGAGAGGAGTTTCAGTTAAAGTGGACAATGGGTGGAGCAAATGGAGATGGGTTTCTGATAAAGCGGTCAGTGGGTGTAACAAATGGAGATGGGTTTCTGATAAAGCAGTCAGTGGGTGGAGCAAATGGACATGGGTTTCTGATAAAGCAGTCAGTGGGTGGAGCAAATGGACATGGGTTTCTGATAAAGCGGTCAGTGGGTGGAGCTATGAGAGGAGTTTCTGTAAAGTGTCTGGTATGCTCTGTGTTCTATCATAACTCATAGCAGTTCTTGTGACACTAGAACGTTAGCACCACTGTAAGCTCCATATCATGTTCCAAGGTTTTGAACATTCCATAAGTCACACTGCACGTGTTCTAAATCAGTGGGTTCCGGAATGTTTATCCCCGGAATGCCAGAGGAGAAGAATTCAGAACGAAAGCTCCAATAAAATCACCAGGACTGCACCTCAAATTACAAGCTAAAGGAACAATTCACCCAGAAATACGAGTATTTATAGTTTTTCCACGTATCCCATATGTGCTTCTTTAGAACTGGAGCTGTGAGACTACCGATTTTCTGCAAACAAACACCATCCAGACTTTAACAGATTCAGCATTTACTCCTTCCATTCAGAGCTTCATGACTATTTTGAGCTGCTTATGAATTATTTGACTTTATATTTTCAGTTATAATAAATGTTGAATTTTGCCAATTTTTGAGTCCCAAACAAATAGAACTGAGCACTCAGTTTCTGCCCTGCTGACGGGCGGTCTCATGTGGGACAAATCTCAACCTACATAATGTCCCTTCAGTGCTGCGCAGCCTGAAATAAATGTCTTCTGGGAGTAAAAATCCAAATTGTAAGCATGTTTTATTACATTACATATCATAAAATTCATTATCTGATCATTAGGACCATTTTACAAAAAATAAAATCCATATTTTGTATTACTTTCATGTACATGTTGTATAACAACAATATAATTGAGTCTTAAGATGTTAATGAAGGTGTCACAGAGTAGTGGATGTAGTTTAGGACACAGATTAATAAAAACACAGCAGCAGGTTTTTTTATTGTGTAGCCATGCTGTGTTTTAAACCACATCCTCTAGTCTGCGACACCTGGATAAGCTTTGGGTGACTTCAAAGATATTCTGCTGATGTATTTTACAGAAACAAGTGAGATGACTACTGAGTTCTTTAGTTTGTTAGCCTGGCAGCTTCAGTTCTAAATAAGGAAAATCTGGACTCCAGACAGGACTTGGCTGATTGAGAAGATCTGAGGTAAGAGGAGAAATGATGTAAATATGATATTTGAGTGAAGCGTTCCTTTGCAGTCTAAGGTGTATTAAGTTCAGCTCTGTTGTGTCTGCTGAAGTTTAATAACCGCAGGCAGTTCGTTTGGTCACTCAGAGAACGATCCTTATTTGGAAGTATGGTTGCCTGGTGGAACATGAGACAGTATTGTTCTAAATGAATGTTCCACACAGTTTTTGACAGGCAAAGATCTTTTTACCATTAGATGATATTGGGACAGTTTCCCAGACCCAGATTAAGCCTGAGCCTGGACTACAGAGATTCTCTAATGTAGCCTCACCGTTGAACTACACTCTTATTGAACATGGTTCTACATAGTACCAAAGAAAGGTTCTTTGACTTTTCAAACAGTATAGAGCCATTTAAAAATGTTTTCTTTTTAGAAACTTGCAGTTTTAAATAAAAATGGTTTTACTAAATGAAAACGTTTCATATAGAACCATGACAAGTCAAAAAAACGCTGGCCTTCTTAAATGCTTTTTCATATTGATGGGGAATCTGTTTATTATGGTTCTGTATTCAACCTCTTTTAAAATGGGTCTGCTTGAACAGCAGTGGAGCCCTTTAATGCCATATTGATCCATTTCAAAAGGAACAGTTAGAACCACACACACCAGATCTATCTTGAGTGTTCCTCTTCATCTGTTGATTCTGAATATAATTATTTTCTGTACTAAAGAACCCTTGAAGATCCGTCTTTTATACACTGACAAGAACCATTGCAGTATGCAAATAACCTTAATAACCTTTAAATATTATGCTCAATAAATCTTTACTTTTCATTTTAATTAATAATAATTTAATGTAAAAATTAATTAATGCATGTTTGAGAAATTGTGATGGGTGTGTCACGATAGTGTATAGATGGTTCTGTATAATACTAAGAATTCTTCTAAGGTTCTTCAGATCAGTGGCTCTTTTACAGCTGTTCTTTAAAGGTTCTTTAACTTTATTCAATAATTATTGAGTCATTAGTGACTCTATTAATAACTACATTAATTACCAACTGCATTAATGAATGTTTAAATGACTTTCCTAATAACTGCATTAGTTACTATATTTAAGAACATTAGTAAGTGCATTAAGATGGTTAATGATTGTATTAACTGCGTCAATGACTAATAACTGTTAATGACAGTATTAATGTGTATTATTAAGAATGTCATTCATACGTCATATAATAACTGTAATAAAACTATATTAGGATTATTACTGTATTAACTGTATAAACATATCAGTGTGTTACTGTAATAGTGAGTTCAGGAAGATCCTATTTGTGTAAAATTGGTAATCAAATAAAAAAACACAAAATGTATTATTTGTATTATATAACTTTGTGCAAAAGTTAGTTTTCCCTCATCAAACTCATACTGAACATGGATGTATAGATGTTCTGCAGTGTAAATAGGAGAACAATCTTCTACAGAGAACAATTTTATAAACATTTTAATACACACTTACCTTTTACCTACTGACAGAGTCATATTGTCTTATATAATCAGTAAATAAACAGTATCTGTTAGAAAATGAGAAGAGCATAATTAAACCTGGTCTGCAGACTCGTCTGTATGTTTAGTAATGTGTATAGTATGGTAATGAGTGTTTGTATGTGGTGATATGGGATATGATCTTGTATATGGTGGTGTTAAGAGAAGAGTGAAGCTGAAGGTTCACTGTACCGTCTCCGCTGAAGTTAGGCTTCAAATCTCCTGCAGCTTCACCCATAAAAACAGACCGAGCTTTTCCCAAAGACAGAACTCCACACAGACGTCTGTCATCTTCAGCTGTGATCAACGACAGATCCCCCCTCTGTCTCTCTCACTCTCTCTCACTCTCTCTCTCACTCTCTCTCTCACTCTCTCTCACTCTCTCTTTCTCTCTCTCTCTCTCTCACTCTCTCACTCTCTCTCTCACTCTCTCTCTCACTCTCTCTTTCTCTCTCTCTCTCTCTCTCTCTCTCTCTCTCTCTCTCTCTGTTTCTCTCTCACACACACACTGCTTCTGCTCTCTCTGCTGTGCTGAGTGTGAGAGAGATCTGGCAGATATAGAGTTTCCTGCACAGCATTTTATTAGGTCAACCACAGAGAGAGATCATGGTCCCTAAGTGACCATCTTTACTTTAGTTCTCTAAGGTTCTCTCTCTCCCAGATCTTTTTCTCTCTCACTCACTCGATCTCTTTCTCATGGTCTCCCTCCCTCTCTCTCTCCCTCTCTTTCTCTCTTTCTGTCTGTCTTTCTTGCATAATATTTATTTTGTATGGAGGTCAGTACCTGTGTGTGTGTGTGTGTGTGTTTGTGTGTGTACACTGACAGAGAACTCTAGCCAGAATGAGTCACTCTGTTCTCATGTTACCACATCAACAACCCTCTCTGACCCCTCTCACAGGTCAGAGACAGACATGTCATAACGATGTCGTTAATGAGATAATTAAGGCAATTAGTAACATGTGAAACGCAGAGTGCTGAGATATAGAGAACAGAAGACACTTTCAAATCCATTCAAAGAGAGATGAGATGACCGGGGTTACACTGTGTCACAGTCTGAGCTGATCGCTCGTTTCCTGACTGATCGCTCGTTTGTGACACTCACTGTCCAGTCTGTGTGGACTAGAAACGACCTTTGCTGGCACCTGTGTATGTGTTATGTTTAAAACCCTGTCTGATGTGTATCACACACTGCATGATGTCACTGGATTTATTCAGTTAAATCATATCTGTTTAACTAGATGTGCTCCAATATTATTAGCACATTACGAATACACATCACTATATGATCATGTTTAATAATGTAAGCTAAAGCTCATCATCGAGCTAATGGTACTGTTATCCCTGTCATAAGATTTTCAGTTCAGAGCACAGGAACATGAACTTCAGTCTTCTCATTTTGGTTCTTGGAGGAACCAGCTTAACAGTCATAGAAATGCCTGGATTTCAGTGCAGGATTGCACATAATGTATTAAATTCTTGCAAATTTAGCATTAATAATGCTGCAAACAGTAAAGCACTGATGTTGATCCAAACAACATTCATCCTCAGACAGGTGACAGTAATTTTAGCAAATTGAAGCAGCAGTCCAAAGATAAGTTTCAAGCTAACTGAATTAGAATATATCTAAACATAATAATGGTGAATTGAGCTGCTTGATTTGTACAATGCAAATTTTTACCAGCTGATGTTGCAAAACGTGAACATTATGTCGCCACTCAGACAGTGTTTCTCACACAGCAGCCTTGAAACAAAAGTGCGAGACTGATTCAGCAAAGAATGCGTTGGCTAATGTTATCGAAGTTGCACAGTTGCAGTGCAAGGAGGAAACGAAGGGACTTCTTCATATCAGAAAAAGAATTGGCACATTGAAAATATGGTCACCTGAGATGGACTGTCACAAAACAGACATCGCTGCTGGATGAGCCCCAAGTGAAGTTTACCCATCCACGTACAGTAAGATGGCTATTAATACATAATGCTGTATCAGTTGAGTGTAGGTCCTGAGAGATGTCCTAAGGCACCTGGCTGCCGCCTACACTCAGGACTCAGGATAAAGCCAGATGTCTACTGACAGCCGTCAAACAGTTCAACTTTGTGGCCATCTGTCATATGATGAAGGATGTTCTTATGCATGTGGTCCTTCTCTCAAAACATTTTCAAAAAGAATATCTGTTCTCCACAGTTCAGTCAATGGTTGAAAGTACTAAACAGGCCCTGATAGAAATAATGTTCCACCCAGGCCCTGCAGAAGAGGAATTCTTCAGCTCTCTTCATTATAAGAAGTTTAAAGGAGACAAACGTTTTGAGTTCAACACTCAAAACCAGCCTTTGATGACATGAAGAAGAGATATGTGGGATCGTTGATAGGTGAAATTGACTTAAGATTCCCTGCAGACACAATAGATATTCTGTCATGGTTCACTGTTTTGGAACCAAAAAAAGCCATTGTGGCCAAACAGTCCTCTGAGAATATCTTGTTATGTTGCAAAGAAACTTGAAATCCTACTGAAACACTTCTCAAATAGTGCAAGTACAAATGAAGCTTGGTCAGACTTTGCAATGCTGAAGCAAGTCAAAGTTTCTAGTGAGTCATATGCTTCCTCTTCCTTTCATCAGTTTGCAGGGACTGTGTTGCTTGAACATGGTGGTGTATTCACTGAAATGGAGGAACTCGTTAAGATAGCTCTGGTCATTCCAATTGCAAGTGTGTCATGTGAATGTGGATTCAGCACACAGAACAGGATTAAAACTAAATTCAAAAATTCACTGAACAATACAAACCTCACCAATCTGATGCTCATTTCAGAGCTCGTCCCTCCCAGAGAACAGTTTGATTTTAACA
Source organism: Crenuchus spilurus (assembly GCA_036984385.1). Classification (NCBI taxonomy): domain Eukaryota; kingdom Metazoa; phylum Chordata; class Actinopteri; order Characiformes; family Crenuchidae; genus Crenuchus; species Crenuchus spilurus. The sequence continues at coordinate 564 of BRDA01062299.1, read as the reverse complement.
GAGCTGTGATCAAGTGGAAAGAAATGAAACAGAGGAGACGAAGGATAGAGAACAAGTAGAGCATGGACACAAGAAAAAGGCTGCCACCAAAAAGAGAGACTGAGGACACTGATGAGCTCAAAGAGGTGATGACTTAGAGAGGAGGACAAGGAGACATCAAATTAAAGCAATTTATATAGTTAAAAATGCCTGATGAGAAGTAAGCAGACTGTGATGCCATGTTAACATAGTTTCAGCACAAACATTCACTGAGTATTACAAGCCTTGCCAATCTAAAGCTCATTTCTGAGTTTGGCCCTTCCCCAAGAGCAGTGTAATTTTTTGAGATGGAGTACAGGGAAAGAATAGAGTATGGAGACAAAAGAGAACAGGGAGCCACCAAAAGAAAGACTACAGACAATAATGTAGCTCAACGATATAACAAGAGAGAAGGAGAAAGAGACAACAGATTACAGCAATGCATATAGTTAAGTGAATCTCTTAAGTTGGAGGACAGCAACAAAACGATATCAGAGGTAAGAGCTGTAGTCACCCTCACAGCCACCAGCCAACGACAACGCTGTT
>BRDA01062298.1:0-15028 GCA_036984385.1 Crenuchus spilurus | reverse complement strand
CTGTGGCACTGTTGAGGTGGTATGGAGGTGATCAGCCTGTGGCACTGTTGAGTTGGTATGGAGGTGATCAGCCTGTGGCACTGTTGAGGTGGTATAGAAGCCCAGGTTGCTTTGATAGACCTTCAGCTCGTCTACATTGTTGGGTCTGGTGTCCCTCATCTTCCTCTTGACAGCAGCTCATAGATGCTCTGTGGAATTTAGCTCAGGTGAGTTTATTGCCCAGCGCAGTGATAATATGGTTATTAAACCAGGTGTTGGTACTGTTGGCAGTGTGGGCAGTGCCAAGTCCTGCTGGATAAATGAAATGCACATCTCCATAAAGCTCGCCAGCAGATGGAAGCATGAGGTGCTCTAAAATGTCCTGGTAGACACTGCGCTGACTTTGGACTTGATATGACACAGTGGGCCAACACCAGCTCCCAGATTCCAGAGGAAGAGAGGAGAGACACAGAATCTAAGCTGCTGGAGGTCGAGTGTGAAGTTTACACACTCAGTGATAAGTTTGGGAAGCCATGTCATCTATGGGCTATTGCCAACAATGCAGACGAGACTGATCACCTCCATGCCACGCTGCACTGATGCAGTAATTCATGCAAAAGGAGCCCCGACCAAGTACTGAGTGTATAGACTGTACAGACTGTTCAGTAGAACAACATTTATGTATTAAACATCATGTTTTAATTGGTCTTATTTAATATTCTAATGATTTGAGATACTCACTTTTGGGTTTTCATGTCTGTAGACCATAATCATCAACATAAAATACACTTAAAACAGACACTCTGTGTGTAATGACTCTGTAAAATGTATGAGTTTACCTTTTTGACCTGAGTTACTGACATAAATTAACTTTTTGATGATTTTGTAATGTTATCCTTTACTTGGGACTAAACTGGCCCACTTTAAGTTCAAGTACATAAAAAGTAAACTGGAAGGATGCTCTATAACTTTACTCTAATTAGATGCACATGTATGATGGAGAGGTAGTGTAGCTACTCTTTTCTTTTATATCTCCACTTTTTAGGGACCGTTTTCATCAACACTCCCCATATTTATAAACTTCCCAATGACTAAGTTCTCTTGTTCATCTCTACACTACACTGGGCTCAGGGGCATCATCGGGGGGGGGGCATTTTTTTCGATGGCAGCTCTGGATGCTTTTTGAAAGTGAAAATATGGTGTGTGTGTGTGTGTGTGTGTGTGTGTGTGTTCTCCTCCAGAATGCCCTCCTCTTCACAGCCTAAAGTTAGTGTGAATTTGTCCAGTTTACAGTAACACTGTCCTAAACCACACCCACTTCAGCTACATCAGGATCAGGTTTTAGAAGGTTACTCTGATGTGTGTTGACTAAAACATGAACAAATATCATTGATACACAAATCAGCCATAACATTAAAACCACCTCCTTATGTCTCCACTGAGCATTAAAGGTGCAGTTTATCCAGACTGTAGTGCATCTGTTTCTCTGTATACTCTGTTCTTCAGTGGTCAGGACCTCCTCAGGACCACTACAGAGACTATTCTCTCACAGCTCTTAGTCTAAACTATAAAGTCTTAGCTGGTCGACTACGTCAGAGTTACGTGGAACAACATCAACATGATTTTAAGGTTAATTATAACAATAATCACATAAATACATCATCGTCATCATCATCATCATCATCATGTACTGAGAACAGTGATGTACAGTGAGCTCCACAGCAGACAGGACTTATTTTAGTGATGAACACTGATGTGATAACACTGTTACAGAGTCGCTGTGTTTTACTATCACAGCTAAACATCTGTACAGTCTCTCTCACAGCAGCTGCTTCTAATGATGCTGAACATTCTGTATAAACAGCTGAAGTGGTTCTAGATACTCACCTTCTCTTATCTTCAGCTTCACTGGTGTGTAGATGTCAGCCTGTGAATAAATATCAACTCCACACTGGTACAGTCCAGCATCCTCTACACTGAGCTCTCTGATCATCACCCAGAACTCTGCAGCTCCGGTGTCAAACAGTGAGAATCTTCCTTTATTTATCCACTTATTTTTACCTCCTGTCTTGATTAGGTCAACACAGCCTGGTGAAGAACCCTTACAGAAGTACTTTGTGTTTGATGTGTATTCTGGTTGATATGGACACTTGATGAGGACTCCTCCTCCTGAATATCCCCTCACTTCTTTAGAGGCTCCACCACCTACTAAAACAGACCAAACATCCATCATAAGTAAAGTCTTCATCTGATGGTGATGCTGATGCAGACGTCTGACTCCTTACCTGAGATCAGGTGCACAGTGATGATGATGAGGATCTTCTTCATCATTTCAGCTTCTCGTTGATGAGAGGACATCAGCTGTACAGGACGTTAGATCTTATTCTGTGTGTTAGTCTGTTTGTGGTTCAGCTAACCGGAACAACACAAAGCACCCATTTCCTCTTTTTACACTCGGAGAGAAAAGCACAGAGTATTTTTACTTCTGCAGCCTTCAGCAGACTGTCACACATGTCAGCTTCTGTTCTTAAAACATTATTCATGTTCAACAGCTGATTAAAGCAGCTTAAAAACACAGGACAATATAAAATATGTCAAACTGTGACTGAAAGGCTTTGTCCTCCCTGAATTCACCAGCTTGTGCTCCTCAGAGTATGACCCCCACATGGGGGGTAGTGATGACTAAAAAAGGTTTAACACAGAAGTCCTTTAGACATCCAGGCCACTAGATTCAGTATAACATCAGATTCATCAGAAAGAAAAGACACTAAATGGTACAAACACACAGAAGAAAAGCTTAAATGACCTTCAGTTCAGCTTCACTTCCAACAGATGGCATCACTGTCTCAGCAGAGGATGTTCATATACAGTTTTATGTGTGTACAGAAGCTCCCCGGACAAAATAATAGTCACCTTGCATGTTTAAAGTGGTAGTGACTTCATGCTCCTGCAGGTGGCACTGCACAATGATGATGAGGTTATAAATACCTGCAGGAGCACAAAGCAGATGTTAATGATTGGCTAATAGGAGTGATGTCATTTTGGCACCAAAGGTCAATCACTCCTACTAGCCAATCACATCAAATGACACATTCATGGCAGTGTACCACCTCTTCTCATCACACACCTGCAGGTACTGATAACCTGATCATCCTGATGCAGCGCCATCTGCAGGAGCCTGAAGTTACTACCACCTTAAACATTTAAGCTGACTCATTTTTGTGTAGGGAGCTTATAAATGACTGTAAATGTTAAGTCTGAAAAATAACAACCATGATGCATTGCAAAGTATTTCAGTGTTATACAAAATCAGCTGCTTCTACATGTGTTTAGTAAACAGTAACACAGTTTATTCAAAGCCAAATCTTTTATTTGCAGCTCAGAATATTCAGAAATGAAGTTAATTTTCATAGAGACAGAAATGCAGTAATTAACAAAATATCAACAAATCATGAAACATAAGAACATAATGAGTAGAACGGTTTCATTGTTCACATGACTCCTCCCTTTTGTGTGGATCTTAGAAAATAAAAAAGTCATGAAGCTCTGAATGTAAAAACTAGACTCCAGAACTCTTAGTTTACAAGATTCAGTCCAATTAGCTGAGTAGCTAATTACCTCTGGAGTTTGGCCTTAAAGGTCATTTTTTAAAACTACTTTTAAACTTAATTTTATAATATGGAAGTTAATAAGTGAGTTTTAAAATGTAGATAAAGGCAAAAAAAAAGCTGGATCCAGACACTTTCAGCAAAGTACAGAAATGTACATGAATCATAAAACTGTTCTGTTTATAAGAAGCCTGGATGCAGTAGCATAACATATGAGGACAACTGGATGGAAGGATCTACTGCATCTACATTTAGTAATGAATACTGAGTCCACATTGTCAGAAATAATAGAAAACAGGGGCATCTTAGTCCAGCAAAGTCCAATATCCCCTTTCATTACAACACAATCTGATACTGTTATGTTCTACAACTACAGCGGGCTGAAAATGGAACCTTGAGGAACACCACCTCAGTGACTGTTCAGTAGCTCATTTATTTCTACTAAACTAAATATACATGCTGTCTGTCTTCAAGGCCAGAGCTGAGAACATATAAGCAACTACATACAGATCATTATTAAGATTGGACATAATTCAATAGATATTATAATCCTAGATAGCAGGTACATTTTGCCTAATTTCTGCTCACAATCAGATATGGCAATGGGAAGTGTATAAGCCAAATGTCATAAACCAGGCTAGAGTTGGGTTAAGGCATGTGTTAAGTGGGTCAGATATGGGCCAAATGGTAAATCCTGTGGGCCTGATTTGTCCTAGAGTTGGCCCACATAAGGTGGACCTGTGGCTGAGTTGAGGCAGCCAAATTCACGAGTCAACGCTTTCATTCACAGCCAAATGAATCAATGAGTGAGTTATTATATTGATCAATTAATTATTTATGTTTAAATATTCAATTTTGTTGCAAAATATATTGCAGTATATGTTATTTGCCTTGAAAATATTGAGTATATTACTATGCATTTGGTTTTTTTCCTGATATAATATACAGACATATGGTTTAGCATAGCTTACTCCTACAGAACACAGTATGTGTTGAGTTTAGTGGACAGTGTTGACTTTGGAGTAGGTTTATAAGGATTGTTTGATGTTAGGTTAGTCAGGTATGCAGTATCTGACTGACTCGGTGGTTTTAATGATGGTGGAGTAGGTCGAAGCTTCAGTAAACCTCTCTGCTGTAGAGTGGATCGTTGTGACTGTGGAATCCATGACTGATGCTGGCTGTTTCTTGTCAGTCTCCTGATAAAACATTGGAAAAATTCAAGACTGTCAAACTGACATTTATTCAATGTCCACCACACATTTAGAAAGGTTTACATCATTTAGTTCCGGTACAGTCTCTGTCCACTAGAGGGCAGTGATGATGTAGGTTAGCACTGGTCATAAGGCACCTACCTCTCCAGGATTGGCTGGCATTGTAGTTAGAGAGGTCATCTCAGCTGGGGCTACAAAACAATCAGATATGTATCAGAATCTCAGTCAGGAAGTCAAAACCTACTTCTCTACTATCTCACAGCAAAGAAAATAAACACAAAAATGTGACTCATTTTTGCCCTGGTGAGCTTATCTTGGCTGACTCACCTTCTTTTACCTTCAGCTCCACTAGTGTGTGTTTATCTAGCCAACCTGTGTCCACTCCACAGTAGTACTGTCCAGCATCCTTTACAGTGAGCTCTCTGATCATCACCCAGAACTCTGCAGAGCTGATGTTGTCAAACAGAGAGAACCGTCCTTCACTTATCCACTGAAACTTCTCTTCTGTCTTGATTAAGTAGTCACACAATAGCCATAAATCCTTACAGAAGTACTTTGCTTTGAATATGTATTCTGGTTCATATGGACACTTAATAAGGACTCCTCCTCCTGAATATCCCGTCACTACTTTAGAGGCTCCACCACCTACTAAAACAGACCAAACATCCATCTAAGTCAAGTCTTCATCTGCTAATAGTGATGATGATGGTGTAGAAGTCAGATTACTTACCTGAGATCAGGTAGATGATGAAGATGAAGAGGATCTTCTCCATCGTTCCAGTTTCTTTCATTACAAACAGCTTCTTGTTAGAAGAAGACATTAGCTGTACAGGACGTCGGAGCTCCTTCTGTGCTCTATCTGTGTTTGTGGTTTGACTAACCAGACTATTATGAGACTCCCATTTCCGTTTTAATACCTAGCTAGAACTTTCTTCTCTGTTTACTGTGATGTGGCCTATATTAGCAACAGTAACCACACAGTTTCAGTAAATAATGTATATATCACTGTAGTTCAACCTCTGAGACCACAAACTAAGCTGTAGTTAAGCTTTTATTTATGTTCATCATGTGCAATATGTGTAATAAAGTTTACTTATTAGGGTCCAGAGCTTTTTATGCAGCGACTACATTAAATAAAAGAGCTCTTCAAATAATCTGTAAATGTGTTATGATTCACATTTTACTGCTAAGCATTAAAAACGGACTCACTTTTAGATTTTTAGACCCAGAAATCATGTATTTCAGGCTGCACAGCACCGAAGGAACTTTATATAGTTTTATGTTGCAAATCAGATTTGTGCCACAAGAGCGCATGCCATAGCTAAACATACCCCAGAAACCTTAACACTGCATTTCCTAGGTTTGCTGAAAAAAAACCCTTCTTGTGAGCCATTTGAAAGATAATGTGATGTAAATGAGAGTCGGGAGGGCAAGTGTGTAGGGGCTAGGGAACATATCGAAGGGCGAGTTTTGTTTTGGTATTCGGCTCGATTCAGCCTTGGCCGATTGCTCAGCTTGACTCATGTGTGTGTGTGTGTTTGTGTGAATATGCACATGCAAGCGTGTAGCATGATTCCTGCTCTATTATTTTATATTAATATTTTTGTTCTTTGTGGAAAGAGGACTTAGAACCGAAGGACACTCTCTGTCAGACTGAATGTGTGACGATGCGCTGATTTGCATGACAAGCGCAGCAGAGCAGCAGACAAAGGGTGTTAATGGCTCCAGCATTCTAGCACGGGTGAGAGAGACGACGAAAATTTTCGTCAGGTTGGTAATTCTAGTATTAAAGGCTCTACTTTTCAAATATATGTAGCTTGAATCAAAATATATATTTTTAGATATTTGTGAGAGGAGCTTAAATAAGCAGAGACACATTTTTCAGAGCGAGTCAGATAGCGGCACATTTTTTTCCCACCAAATGACTCAATCTGTCATTCATATGATAATGACATGGTAACTTCAGACATTCCATTGGTGGAATACTGGAATGTGCAAAAACACCTCATTAAACAAAAGTCCTCTTACCTTGAATGTTTACACCTATCTCATAAATATTCTGTAGTGTTATCAGTGGATAAATTTATTTGATTTCATTCTCAAAGTGAAGAAATCGTTTGATGAACTATTGGAAATCAAGTATCTTCAACACTCTCCTACATCATGGAGGTCAGGTCTGATTTCACCCCCGAGACCTGACTCCACACGGTCTCGGCCTGGCAGTAGAAACCATTTGTTCACACCAGGAAATCTGTGGGGCCACCTTTGATCTGACCCCCAGACACTGTTGCTGTGATAACATTACACAAATGACTTGATCAAAGGGCTTAGATAACAGCCTCTCAGTGACACCAGTGGAGCCAGGATGAGAGTCAAGAATTTACGACCTCCAATCAAGAAATTCATAGACTAAAGGAAATTCATGGAGCATTCCCTAAAACTCATTTTATACAACACCAAACTGAAAATCTGCCTACTTTAAACACTGTAGATGTATAAAAGCTCTCATTTGATACCTTGTTCGACTAAGCTAACAACTTTCAGTCAAAATCTGGACAATTAACCAGACACAAGGGAATGCCATACATGAATCAACATCTCCCCCTCAGCTGGACAGCTGGAGGCATGACAAGTCAACTACCCACTCAAGAGAAATTTCTCACAAAATCTCTAAATTAAGTTATAGACCTATGTTATAGGATTGGTGTGTATAAATCCACAGGATTCATATGCACCGCTGAACCTATGTATGTAAACATGGTTTTGTCTTTAGTAAATAGAATATGGTAGCATATTAATACCTTCACATTTGTTGTTAATAATGTATGTATGTTAACAAGTAAATGTAACTTCTTTTCATCAACTGAGCCATACTCAAGGAGATGGATTAATTTGACGATATTGTATACTAACAAGCCTTGAGGTGTATTACAAGTTGGATGTTACCTTGTTTCTATGTATCAAGAAATTGGTTGTGTCTTAATATCTCTAGGCAATTATTAATCTGTTCACTCTACATTGCCAGCATGATACTGTGCTAAGCAACTAATTTCCGTAAAAGATTAAACTTCTACGTACAATAGGTTTTGATATAAAAAGGGTTTATATCAAGCTTTAAGGCTAAAGTCCTCTGGAACCACCCTGGAATGCAGAAGGCGGGACTTTAAGCCTCCCTTTAAAAACTCTCGCACAAGCTGAAAACTTCAGCTCAGCTCAGCCCACCAGAAGAAACAACATTGCCGCAGCCAGCTCAGCCAGATATCACCGGCTTTGATCGGCTGCAGAAAGAACAGCTTCGAGCTCACCATACCAACAGAGACTTTAACCATCCAGGTGATCCATTTGGATCATCTCAGAAAGAAGCTTGCACTAGCAACTACGCTTAAAGTACCGCGCTTCGCTAAGGGTCTCATAGCCCAGTGATAACGCAGTTTATGTTACATGTTTATTGTTTTGCAAGAATTGGCGCCTCATGTGTTCCTTTGATAAATCAGTCACACTCTATAGCTTAGATTAGGTTTAGATCATCTCTCAATCGCATCTGTCTATATGTCCAAGTTCACTTTAACTTCATTAGCCTTTCATTACAGATGGGTTTCACCTTCTTAATCTGTTCTGAAATGAGAGTGTTGTTATGAGTGTTTTGTTATGTGTCATGTTAGTTATGTGTTGTGTTTGTTATGTTTATTAAACATTATATTCTTAACTACATCAGAGTGGTGTGTTTGTAGGATCATTTATTGAACTCTGAAATTCCGTCAAGTCCCCACACAAATAAAGGGGAAACTCCATCATATTTTGAAATTCATGAAGGGTCATTAACCCCAAAGTGGGAATTTACCCCATGTGGAGGTGAGTCCGATCGCCTCACCTAAAGTTTCAATTAAGTAATGCGGTTTCCCCAATTATGCTGTTGAATATTAATGTGCACGAAAGTCCCCGTTGATGTTTACACTACAATTCAATCTTGGAATCACTGAATGAGTAAAACAGAGTGTCACCTCACATTAATTTAGCTTTAGAAATAAAAGCACATACAATGTCAAAAAACTGTAATGAGCAGTGTGTAGCCAACACCTCTGTTTATTCAGTTCTGAGCTCAAAAGTCTTGACTAGAAATGTTTAGAATGTTTTTCACAATATATCAGCACATCTGAAAACAGGTTTTTGGAAAGTCTAAGTTCTGAGCAGATTTAATCAGAATATAGATTTATGACACTCTTACTGTTCTGACTCTGTTGTTGCTGAGTTTGTGCTGAACAAGCCTGTGTGACAAAAACTACATCAGAGTGTCTGAAATGCCCTCAAACTGCAGAGGGTTACTTAACAGCTCAGAATAGTCAGAAATGAAGGGTTTCATGTGACTCCGCCTTTAAGTGTGAATCTTAGGAAAGAAGAAAGTCATGAAGCTCTGAATGGAAAAAGGATGCTCTGTAGTTTTGGTACCACACAGCCCGGCTCGCTTCACCGCTGGGTTCTGGAGTGGGTGGACTGGGTCAGGCAGTCTCACAGTTCAAGTTAACCTGAATGCAGTTCTGTAACACTCTGCAGACCGTCTTGTTTGCTGATGTGGTTTTGGTTCGGTTCCAGCTAATTCCAGTGTGTTTAGCTGTTCTGTGATCACAGCTAAAGGTTCTGACTGTAATGACAGTCTGTGCTCAGGCTCGTGTGTATTTCCTGTTTGGCAGATGCAAATGTGCAAAACAGCTCAGTGTTGGGGTCAAAAAGTTAGTCGTTACTGAGTGGAGTGATACAGTTTCAGTGTGGAAAAAAGTGTTCACACGTCAGCCACCAATCAGACTGTGCTTCACTGATGTGTTTAAACACCTCAGAGTCACTGCTGGTGCACCAACCAGCCAACAGGACCAGAGGACCAACACAAACTGACTTTATATATGCAATGTGGACCAACAGTTGACCAAAATCTCTAGTCAACACACTAACACACCACCACCACGTCAGTGTCACTAAGAGTGATCCACCTGCTCTGTGGGGGTCCTGAGCATTGAAGAACAAAGTATACAGAGAAACAGATGCACTACACTCTGTACAAAGTGCACATATTCTGCCACTGGAGATAAAAGGAGGTGGTTTTAATGTAATGGCTGATTGGTGTATCAATGATATTTGATTGTGTTTCAACAAATGATTTTTAATCAAAACAGCATTTTTTCATGTTTTGCCTCAAACAAACAAACATCAGAGTACAAATGATACGAGATATACCAATAAAACCGAAACAGAACACTGTTTAACCCTTTATCATCTCCTAGATGTTAATATTGTATCTACAACTTCTTTTAAAATGATCCATTTTACCCAGAATAATGATTTGTTAGTTTTCCTACCTCAATTGTGCACATTTGTGACAAACATTATCTGCCTCAGTCTAAAAGAACCTGGGTGTGGTACCACATTTCCCATTAAAAAAAAGAAAAGAAATGGACACAGATGTTTGAATGAGGCATTAATTTATTAAAGTAAAAAAAAACACATAAAATCCTATTTAACAATATACTTTTTAACTACAATTAATTAATGCTAAGTCATATAAATTAGAATACAAAACAAGAAAGTAGATAGAATGAACATAATTCAATCAAAACATTAAATCCATTAAAAGATAAAAAATAACCCAAAATGCATAAAGAATAAATAGAAAAGATAAATACCATGTGCTAAACCTTATTCTCAGATCAAAATATGCCAATAATACTCAAAACACTCATCAAAAGATTCAGTACTTAAAACTTTAGACTATTAATACAAACTAAAGAGCAAGTAACAATCTGAGACTGACGTAAACTAAATTTTAAAACGCTAAAATCACAAAAAAATTACTGTTTAGCATGTTTCATTGTGTAAATGTCAAGGGACTCAGGGTAGAGTCAAAAGCACCCTCTGGAATGTGACCCTGTCTGAAGAAAAGAATCCTGATACTTTGCTTCTGGGTTGGATTGAAATAAGGAAAAGCAACCACCCAAAACTAAACAAAACAATGATGCAGCCATGGGTGAATGAGTGCAATGGAGGTGGAAATGCATGGTGCACACATGCTTCTGCTGTGCTCTGTGGGAATGGTGAGAAAACAAGCTCTGAAAATAAACAAAACTTAGGGCACTAAAGGGCACAAAAGACAGTGGCTCTACCCTTCCCCGAGGTGTGCTGCCACATGGGGTAGGTATAAACAGATTCCATCGCTCTACAAGTGCAGTGCCACTCCATTGGAGCCTCTACAGAGCCCTACATGCACTTGAGAGGGCCTAGGGTATGTAAGCCTTCCTGCTGGAACTACTACCTCAGCTATGGGAGGCTTATGTGGCCCTCTAAGCATCAAAGGAGGGGGGAGGAGCCACCATACCACACCACTCCTGGAATTATGGCAATAGCTCGCAGGTTTACTGATGCTTGACTCCACCCTCTGGCTCACATCTGTCCTGTGACAGTACACAAATCAAATACACATTCAAAGAACAGCATTAGCCACACTAGCAATATTAAAACACTTTAGCTAGGCAACAATGTTGATGCTAATAACAGTTAGGCCTTTCCTATTTCCCAATCTCCCACTTTTAAGCAAAATAAACACCAATATTTGACTGTGCACAGCTCTAGTGTTCATGTGAGTACCAATTACTGGCTTTTATAGTCCTTGTGTATAGAGCACCCTCTACTGGTGTGGTGCCCTTTACTTGAATAGTTCCTTTGTTAAGACTAATTTTCTCTGGATAATATGTAAAAAAAAACTATACCAAAAATAAAAATAAAGAAATAAACAAAATACTTTAAAAAAAGATAAAAAGACAAAAAATAAGGGGGGGGGCACTTTACATGCACTTTAATCTGAATTGTTTGGAAAACATGACTATGCTACAGACAAAGTTTAAAAAGAGTAAGTCATATTTCTAAAGAACTTTTAAACTTAAAATTAAAAAACTGGAACAGTGAACACTACCCTCCTAAAAGGTGTTTTTGCTGCGCACTGAAAGTTTGCTGAATGTACCATTACGATAATATATAATAAGCCTTTATTAGTCATTATTATTAGTAGTAACTTTATTAGTTAAAGGATGATCAGTAAGGTCCTGTAGAGTTGCTTAAAGATCTACATTGTACAACTAAAGAGGGCCTAAGAGAGAACCTTGAGGAACACCACCCCAGTGACTTAAAAGATATTGAACCACTGTTTATCCGCTACTTTTTTTGAGTGAAGTTACAACTAATAATAATAATAATAATAATAATAATAATAATAATAATAATAATATAAATTAATTAATTTGGATACTAGGGTAATAGGGATGACCAGGGATATTTTTTCTGACCTCACGACCATCAGTACAGTGTCATCATCACTACACTGGGGCATTGGGATCACAGGAATAGCACCTCCTGCTGTCCAGCAACACCACTTCCAGCAGACACAAGCTTCAAGTCTCCCATCCAAGTACTAACCAGTGCCAGACCTGCTTAGCTTCAGTGGATTTGTACTTTATGTTGTGCAGGTGCTCTGTCTGCTGGCAAAATACTATTTTAGAATATGAACACTAAAATATGCAACTAAACATAAAACATATAGAATATGCAACTAAAATATATCTGTGATTGAGTGAGTGTTACAGAACAATCGATGCCACTGGACCAGTTAAGCTCTATAATGCCAGGGATCACCATTGTGTTAACACTCAGCCAGTGGTGGTTATCTCCACTATTATGTGGGAGTCATAATATTCTGGTATGACTGTGTTTATAAAAATATGCTACAACTTATACTCGCCTCCTATACCCAAACTCACCACTCCCACTGGTGGTGCTATTTAAAAGAAAATGCAGTCTTCACAAATGTAACACGGCTGATAAACAGAGAGGAGGTTTATCACTATGGGAAAATTAAATAGAGCTTTAGTAACATGTCTGTGTCAAATCCTGTTACTTTTTAAAATTTAAACTCTGCATTAAGAGTTTGTTAAAGATGTGAAAATAGAATATTGCTGTATAGTAGATTATACTGCAGAATTTATAAGAATCAGTGATATTCTGAGGATAAATAATAAACATAATGAGGTCGTATGTTATCTATGACGGTGAGATAAATACATTTAACATAAAGGTTAATTCCCATAGACATAGACCTCTTAGACCTGGAAGTCCCTACATGGGCATGATGTCACTACAGGTGAATGATGACACTTCAGTGGGTTATCCTACCAGGAGAAAGTGTCTCTACTGCAGGACGTTCACTGTGGAGTAAACTGTTGAGGTTTCAGCAGTGGATTTGTGTGCAGTGGTTGATATTTGAAGATGTGGACTTGCATTACAGTAAAGGTCGGTCTCAGCAGGTTCTTTGACGGTGGTGTAGACGACTGCGTCTGCAGGTCCGTTTGCTGTAGAGTAGATCGTGTTGACCTTAAAGCCCATGTCCGACGTCTGCTCTGTGTCTTCAATCTCATGATAGATCTGCTCATCCTGAAGAAGAACTTGCATCAGTCTTAAGTTTGTCAACATTATAAGAACATTTGAGGCGACTATTGTTGACCTCGGCTACCACGAGTGACTGCACATGTGCTACGTTCAGACGTTTGTCAGGTCAGATCAGCTGAGATGACTGTTCACACTGTTATTAGTAAGAGATCAGATCTGATTTATCTGTTCACACATCACGTCTGTCTGTGTTTCTATGGTAACAGTGCGGATGTCAGTAATTACAGTACAATTGATGTGGATGCAGAGTTGCCAGATTTGTGGTTTTCCTGCAAAACTGTGATATTTATTTGTAAACGGGTGGTTGCTGGTTTTTGAACTTTAAAAATGTACCATGAACACCAAACACTTATAGTCACAGAGTAGAACAAAAGTAATGATGGAGATGCCTTACATAGACTCTCTAATATTAGAAGACCTATATATAGTTAAAGGTTTAAGACTAAAATAACATTTAAGAGTAATTAAAATTAAATATGACTTCCTGAAGCATCTGTGATTAGGCTTTTTAGATTTTGGGCTAGTTTTAAGTTTATGTAGGGCAGCTTTCTGTCAGTCAGTGAGCTGATGAATATTTCATGACCTGGCAACCTGGGATGTGCTTCTTGGTACATGAAAAACAGCCAGAACAGGATGCAGCCAGAGCATCCAAACTGAGATGGATCTGTACACATCTGACTGTAATCACATTTACAACCACCTCCAAATGTGGCTTAGATCAGATTTGCAGGATTTTGACTGTCCAGACTATCAAAAATCAAACTGGATACAATCTAGTAATCAGATTTGGGCTGTCTGAACCTCAGCCAATGCATTTGTTTATCAATGCATAACATCACCAGTACAGTCTCTGTCCACTAGAGGGCAGTAATGAAGCAGGTTATCAGTACTCATAAGGCACCTACCTCTCCAGGGTTGGCTGGCATTGTACTTACACAGGTCATCTCAACTGCGCCTGCAAAACACCCAAACATATATCAATCTCAATCAGACAGCTTTTGTCCTACCTCATATCAAAGAAACATCCCAATCGAGATATTCTTAACATCTCAGACAACAATACACAATTACACTATAGGACAAAAGTATTGGGACACCTGCTCATTCATTGAAATCACAGTTTGTTCCATGTTGCAACAACTGTCTCTGCTGTCCAAGGAGAGGCCTTCTACTAGATTCTGCAGCCTTGTTGTGAGGATCTGATTGCATTCAGCAACAAGAATGTCAGTGAGGTCACCACCCCCACCTCATAGAAATAAAATGTTATATCTTACCTTTAGGCTTCTTTGCTATCCCCCGTTGCTGGTACAGTACCAATATGGCCACCAGAAGAACGATCACTACGATGGCAAAAGCGCTGCCAATATAAATAACAGAGTCTGAAAGAAAACATAAGAGATGCGTCACTAGAACAGCATGTATTAGTCCAGAAACAACCTTAATCGTCACTATTAATCACTAGAATAGGAGATATTAGTCCGCAAACAACCTCAATAGTCACTATTAATCACTAGAACAGCAGATAATAGTCCGCAAACAACCTCAATGGTCACTATTAATCACTAGAACAGCAGATAATAGTCCGCAAACAACCTCAATAGTCACTATTAATCACTAGAATAGGAGATATTAGTCCATAAACAACCTCAATAAACACTATTAATCACTAGAACAGCAGATAATAGTCCGCAAACAACCTCAATAGTCACTATTAATCACTAGAATAGGAGATATTAGTCCATAAACAAC
>BRDA01062297.1:0-17164 GCA_036984385.1 Crenuchus spilurus | reverse complement strand
TGATTAATAGTGTTTATTGAGGTTGATTATAGACTAATATCTCTTATTCTAGTGATTAATAGTGTTTATTGAAGTTGTTTATGGACTAATATCTCATATTTTAGTGATTAATAGTGTTTATTGAGGCTGTTTATGAACTAATATCTCCTATTCTAGTGATTAATAGTGTTTATTGAGGCTGTTTATGGACTAATTTCTCCTATTCTAGTGATTAAGTGTTTATTGAGGTTGTTTGTGGACTAATATCTCCTATTTTAATGATTAATAGTGTTTATTGAGGTTGTTTATGAACTAATTTCTCCTATTCTAGTGATTAATAGTATTTATTGAGGTTGTTTATGGACTAATATTGTCTATTGTAGTTATTATTAATGTTTATTGAGGTTGATTATGGACTAATATCTCTTATTCTAGTGATTAATAGTGTTTATTGAAGTTGTTTATGGACTAATATCTCGCTTTCTAGTGATTAATAGTGTTTATTGAGGCTTATAGACTAATATCTCCTATTCTAGTGATTAATAGTGTTTATTGAGGCTGTTTATGGACTAATATCTCCTATTCTAGTGATTAATAGTGTTTATTGAGGTTGATTATAGACTAATATCTCTTATTCTAGTGATTAATAGTGTTTATTGAAGTTGTTTATGGACTAATATCTCCTATTTTAGTGATTAATAGTGTTTATTGAGGCTGTTTATGGACTAATTTCTCCTATTTTAGTGATTAAAAGTGTTTATTGAGGTTTTTTTGTGGACTAATATCTCATATTCTAGTGATTAATAGTGTTTATTGAGGTTGTTTATAGACTGATATCTCATATTCTTGAACATGCTGGTATATGCAAATGCATTGGTTTCTATGACTTAATGGAATCAGTGAATTCAAAATGAGCTGTTTTTGTAGCTTTGTTCTGGTATGTGGACTGTATGGACTGGAGAGTCAAGGCACATTTACATGCTTCATCAATCTAGTTTCTTAAAAAAAAGTAAAGGAAAATTATGTTTGGTTCCTCTTAAGCTGTTTTCAAAGAAACTGAGCATACCAATCCAGCTACTGGTCTGTAGCAATCATTTTCAGAAGAAAATGGCACGCCCACAAGAGCGCATTCAGTAGTAATGGGTCAAAAACCTTTCCTAGTGGAGCTCAGCACCTTCCAGAGTAGAAATGTCCAAATTGAAAATAAAGCCAAAAGTTAAAGCTACAGGTCAGCAGGTTTCCAGAGTGTCAAATAGAGCAGAAGATTAAGCTACTGCAGAGGCCAATAGTCTACAGAAAGGGTAAGAAATGTCTTAAGATCGAAAGCCAGTGGTCAGTAGACTCAACATTTAGGAAATTCTTAAAGGGAACAGTGCTTTGGACCTGATTTAGTGTAAGAAATGTCACAGTGCAGAATATTTAGGTTACAGGACAGAATGCAGCACATATAATATGCCACAGTACTCTGTGCCATTGCAATTAAGAAACTACAACCTTTCCTGTATGTGTTACTTGCCTGCATAAAATGTGCTATACCAGTCAGAACCAAAGTAGCCTGAGTAGCATTTTGATGAATAGCCCTGTGAAACCCTACTGGCTCTTTGGACTCCTGGTCTGGACAGCACTGGACCTACTTTTGCACACTCTACTGGATTGCCAGGGCTTCTACACATGCAAGCTGAGTAGAGGTCATTTCCAAATCATCCTTCATCGACCGCATGCACAGCTGGCCCGAATAGCGGTTGGTGTGTTTGTTTATGTGTGTTCCTATGGGGGAGCCAATACTCGAAAGATGCTAAGAGCAACAAAGTCTGCAATTACTGTAAACATGTCAGATTCAAGGGCAGAAGAAGTCTTGGGTGGCACATGATGGCTCAGCGGATGAAGGGAGTAGTTTGGCTTCACAAGGTGGAATTATATTTGCTCGAAACGTCTCTTGCTTTGCCTTCAGTTGAAACTTGAACTTTTAACACATTTGATACTCATTCACAACAGTCTCACCTGACTGAAGCCATGTTCTAGATGATAATGTACCATATGACATGTCATGGTTGAGGAAATGATGGGCTCTTAAATGGTGTACAAAGAGGTCCTCCTTATTGACTTGGTAGAGTAAGCAGCTTGGAGTATTGTCAATCACCTGAACCAAGGCAACAAACAAGGCTTGGCTATTTTGTTTAACCGTCGGGTGTAGCTGATCATGATGCTGGTTCAAGACATCATAAAAACAAAATCACGTTGAGCATTGGCGTCAACTTTTTTAAAACATGATTATCATTTAAACTTGAAACAAAATTGATATAACATCTGTAAAAATAGTGAGTAGGGCGATATGCCTGCAAGCAAGCCAGACAATGAAGCAGGTAAAAAGTAAACAAAAACAGGAAAAACCTTCTTGCTTTTTGTTGTAAAAAGTACATAGCATTGATCTCCATTTTGACCACCATGTGTTCTTATTAGACTTACTTACACTTGCTTTAACATATACAGCATGTAAAGCTAAACATACTCATCATATAGGTTGTAATGTGCTGAGAAAACAACAGTAAAATATTATTTAATTTTATAAATAAAAAATTTTTATTTTTTTGGAATTCTTTGATATAAATTATAACCTGCAATGAGCTGCATGTTTAAAGACGACCTCACATTATACATTGCCCAGAAAGACATTTTGTGTATCTTTAATACAGTGATAGAAAACATTGATGCAGTTTTGCTATGACTAATGTGAACACAGATGCATTAGTTCTTTCCACTGGAGGGTGATTTAAGTTAAAAGGACCAATATCAAACAGACTGCCTATGACAGGGTCATCTCTATGCCATATTTTACTGACTAGGGCTGTACCAGAGCACAAATTCTAAACATAAGCAGTTTGTCCTTTAATTGTGGGTTCTGAAAATGGCTCGCAGACAAATTTTTGGATTCATGTAGCCATGCAAGGTGAAATATTTGATGGGCATTTGCAAAACTTGTGCACTATGTTTTCTGCTTGAGTGATTATTACCTCACAGAAACATGATGCTACATTGTAGCTAGCAGACTTCCTGAGAGAGAGATCCCCAAAGACTCTTTCCTGACAAATCAAGTGACTTTAGGCTATAGACTTGGTAGATTTCCCTTCAATCTTTGTGTGTGTGTATGTGTGTACAGATAACGTGACTCGGTGGAATAAGACCACCACAAAATGCTCTGGTAAGACGCCTGGTTCTCCAAGGTTAACTAATTAGCTAGAAAACGGTTAACAATCAGAGTTAGCTGTTTGAACAGCGGCTTTTGATTGAATTTGTTCTGCTTTCCATCTCACTATTACCACAAATGGTACAATACCTAAATGGTACAACCTATTAATTACAACTCGTGAAGCAATCAAATGTGCTACATATGGTTGATAATGTTTCAATTGCTTTATATAAATTACAACCTGCAGCCCATTACATGAACCTTTTATAAAGATGGCCTAACAGTACATACTGGAAAGCATGAATATTCAACAGAATGCACGGACAGTAGTGTCTACTATTTGTTCTAATTAGGTATGATAACAGTCTACCTCTCTAATGAGGTTCTCTTTTTTGTAAGGATGAGAGCTTATTAATGGCAGCAGGTGTTAGTGGTGTTATGCAGGGTGCATCAGGGTGTGTCATGTTTTATTGCTTGTAAAAGAAGCAATGTGAATAGTAAAAGAGACCAGCGTATTGAACATTTATAATACCGAATTGAAAACCACTTACTTTTAGCGACGTGATAGTCTAAGACACAGTCGTTTGCTAAAATTATGCAAGGCAGTGCTTTTGGTGACCATTTCCAGCACAATATACTATTGTTTCTGCCATAAACAGGCACTATACCAAGAGACTGGGTCGTTTTCAGCTCAAATAATCCTTTTGCAGACAAACAAAACAACCATTAGTCTCGCAATGAAAAGAGCTGGAGCAGGTCCACTTATTTACTATGAAACTCTATAAAAGCTACAAAAAGCATTCCGGTCCCTTCTGAAATGGCCATATCACCGCTGATGGTGCTGCCCAATGACAAAGCAAATGTCCCCTTGGTCACAGAGCGAGAGCAGCTTTTCTCTTTTTCCAGCAACCGCCCCCACCACTAGGTACATTGATTTCAATGTAAACTCTATTCTAACTGGACTTCCGCGTCCCCCCCAACAAATCGACTGCATTTCGGTGAATCAGCGGCAAATTCAGGTACAATCAATTGTTTTTCTTCCCTGACCCCAAAAACTCCCACCCCACCTTCCATTCCCAGTGGCCCCCTCTGTGCCTGTTTGGTTGGGCAGTGTTCAGCAGCGTCCCCTGAGCCTGCCGGCATGGCTGGGGGTATTTTTAGGCTCTGAATCACAGCTATTGTTTCCTCTGTTTGGCTGTTGCTGTGCTAATCTGGCCCACTTGCTATTGTCCCCCCATTGCAATGAGTCAGGTAAAGACGGCTATGCTGTTCTTCACCTTCTTCTATATAAGCTGGTCCTCGCCCACTCTCCACTTACTGTTTTCGTTTTGCCCTCAGCTTGTGCACGGTTCCCTCTCAAAGCTAACTTACATGCTAAGTTTGTGTTTTAGGCTCCAGTTTTCATTCAGAGGTTTCCCAGCTGAAAGCTCCGGGCCTGGCTTTGACATGTTCATGGAAGTGTATCATGACACAAACAAAAGAGATTTCTGAGGACCTCAGAAAAAGAGATGTTGATGCTCATCAGGCTGGAAAAGGTTACAAAATCATCTCTAAACAGTTTGGACTCCACCAATCCACAGTCAGATTGTGTGCAAATGGAGGAAATTCAAGGCCATTGATATCCTCCCCAGGAGTAATTGACCAACAAAGATCACTCCAAAAGCAAGGCGTGTAATAGGCGGCGAGGTCACAATGGACCCCAGGATAACTTCTAAGCAACTGAAGGCCTCTGTCACATTGGATAATGTTAATGTTCATGAGTCCAGCATCAGGAGTCCCAAGAGGAAACCCACACAGACACGAAGAGAACATGCAAGTTCCAAGACCCCAGTGCTGAGAGTCTAACATGCTAATCAGCAAGGCAGCATGACACCCAAATAAAATATGGCTCAAATATTTCACATAACTATTTAGCTCTCTGGACACTCGCTTGGCTACAGTGTGTACACACTGCACCTATATGTTGTTTATGGTAAAAGAGTCAATAAATGTAACTACTTGTATGTAATAAATTACAAATTCAGTGCATGTGTCCATACAGTCTGCTTCCCAGACCCTTATGAATGCTTTTTAGCTGCAGTGCATCAGTCATCGCTAGTTTTATACCTGAGTCCTCAAGAAAAGCCTCTTAATTGAAGCTATACACAAATGACTGCTCAGAGAGCAACAACAGAAGCAAAGGTAAATACCCTCAGAGCACTGATGCTTTTTTGTTTCCTTCTGACTCTTCAGAAAGATCCTGCTTTGATTCTTAACATTTTAGCGAGAGCTAAAATTTACCCTCAGCATCTTTGTTGGAATAAATATTTATGATGGAATGTTCACAGCATATCTGTGCCATATTAAACAGGCTAATTTTGGATTTCTGTGCAGGCGATATTTTGAGAAGTGCTGAAAATCAAAATAAATATTTTTACATCAATCAGAGTGTATGGTTGTGTAAAATGGATTATATCATTTTAGAAAGATATTCCAAACCACATCTAATGCATAGTGTTTATAGTACCCTGGCACACTTAATTTGTTCTAAGTGTTTCATTTTACACAGTTTTATTCCTTAACATCACATTTCCTTTTTATAATGTATTCCTGCTTTAACATGAGATAAACAATGGCTTTGGTGCTGATGCTGAGCCTTAGTGCTTATCATTCTGGAAGGACTAGTGTGATGGAAAGTCAGCCTGTAAGTGACCAATGATCATTACTAGAAGGAAGAAACAACACTGCAACAATGAGGTCATAAAACAAAGACATGTCATCAATGATCAATACAGAAACGTCCAACTTCTGTTGATTTATACACTCAATACTTGTTTGGAGCTCCTTTGCCACAAATTACTGCATCAATGTGGCATGACACTGATGCAATTAGCTTGTGGCACTGCTGAGATGTTACTGAAGCCCAGGTTGCGTTCATAGTGGCCTTCAAGCTCATATGTACTGCTGGGTCAGGCATTTCTCATTTTACTCTTGACATTATCCCATTTTCTATGGATTTCAGTTCTGGAAAGTTGGCTGGCCATGTACTGTAATATCACAGTCAGCAAACTGATAATAGTTTGTGAGCAGGCATCTCCATAAAGCTTGTGAACAGATGGAAGCATGAAGTGCTCTAAAATGTCCTGCATTGACTTTGGACTTGATAAAAAAATAGTGGATTAGCAGATGACATGGCAATCAAAACCATCACAAACTGTAGAAACATTACACTGGACTTCAGACACCTTGGATTCTCTCAACTCGTCCTCCAGACTCTAGAGGCTTGATTTCCAAATGAAATGCAAAACTGACTTTGGACTTTGGACCACTGATCAACAGACCAGGTACGACACTTCTGATATTGTCTCTGGATCACTTCAAACATTCTAGAGCTAGAACAGAGTCAGAGGAGTCAATGCAAGTCAACACAGTCTGGTACATTTATGTTCTCCAACTAAAGGTACTATTAAGGATTTTACCCTAGTGACAGGAATGGTACTGCCCCAGTGACAGATCAATACTGTTTTTCAGAGGGTGTAGTGGTATGCAATGTGAACAAGGAGGCAAAAATGTATAGCTAGGAAGCAAGGGTTAATGATATTTACAAAGATTTAAGACTTGTCATTTCTTGTTTGTTACATTTCTTAGCAAAATAATGTAGCTTTGTTTATTGTTCTCTCTTATTGTTCTCGTTGGTTTTAGAATCAAAATGTCTGATACTGATTATGTAAAGCTGCTTTGTGACAATGTCCATTGTAAAAAGCGCTATATAAATAAATTTTGATTGATTGATTGATTAATTAGCACTGCTTTTGTAAAACATATTTCTTGCCATTTTAAGAACACTCACCTACACAAGTCAAATCTGAACATTTTGACCTCCTAATAATGGAAATAACCACCCTTGGCTTGGACTGTTCACTCAATGATGACCATACCTGTCATGTTTTGGATTTAAAAATAAGGGAAATTTTCCGCCACGTGTTTTGAGCCGTCCCACCAGCCCAACTGAGGTTCAGTATCCCTTAAATTTTCAGACAGATTTACAAGAAATCCAAAATAACCACCTGTGAACCACTTACAATTAGATGATCAGAATCTAAAAGGCCGACCTTTGTTGACACTGCAATGCTGTGGACATTCCTACATATGTAAGTCTTATAATACAGCCTAAATGAAAACACAAAAGGGAATTGAAGCACATTTATTTATTTTGCATATTTTCAGCATATATACACATTGATTGTCTTTAAGTGAAACACATTTTATTTAAATGACACATTTTCAGAATTCATTTCAGTTTCATAATTTCATTTTAATTACATATTTTCGTGTGAGTTCGGGAACATCTCAGCTACACACTTGTTGAAGTCATCACAGAAGCACATTTATGACCTGGTATTAATAAATCAATAAAGTGCAAAAGTTTTCATCCTTCACTAAAAACGACTCTGATTCAATGAATTCAGTAAAACGGACGTGCTCATGTGCATGCGCGGTACAAATCGAAGTGAGCGTGCAGATCAGAAATGTTGAGCGTGCGCGAGGGCAGTGTTGAGCGCGCGGGAGACAAATGTTGAGCGTGGGAGGGCAGTGTTGAGCACGCAGGATAGAGATTTGTATACACTATTGAGTTCATATGCGTGCAAAACTCTTCTTGCTCCCTCAAAACATCGCGGACGTGCGCTCAGAATTGTGGCACAAATATAACGCCATACCTGGGTGGCAGTTCTCGTGAGGTTAGTGACATTTCAGTTTGGAGAGGCACGGGAATTTTTTAAAAAGTATAATACGGGAAATTTGCGGGAAAATACTAATACGGGATGACGCCGGGAAAGAGGGGTAAAATACGATAGTTTCCCGGCCAAAACGGGAGACTTGACAGGTATGATGATGACTTTCCTCATTGCTATTGTGTTCATTACAGAGGTTAACTGGTCCACTGTACTTGCTCCTGTGCCACTCGTCAGAGTTGTTGTTCCCCCTCTGGCATCAATGGCTTGTGGGGCACCACTGTACAAGAAGTCAATACAGCTTCACTACAGGAGCCCTAGAACATTCCAGAAAGTTGGTTTCTGTGATGCTTCCACCCTTCACCACACTATTATGTCCTGATGGACATCAGTCATGACCTTTGTCCATGATGATGGTTTTACACTCTGCTGTGACTGACTGGTGTGCTCGCTTATTTATACATGCAGTAAAGCTTGTCATGTGGCATCTGTGACATCACAAGCCGAGTGTAATAAACAATAATCAATTCAATCATTCAAATTGGATTTTAGGGCTGTTACAATAGATGATTTAACAAGCAGCGCAGTGTTTGCAGTAAACCTCAATACAATCTTTGCATCTCTTTTGCAGCAATATTGTTTTGACAGAATAAAACAAGGATTGGTCACTTTTTTAATGCAAGGATGTCACAGCCTTCACTGCAAGCTTGAAAAGAAGTGGGTGTAAGTCAGCAGACACTTCCCTTGCATCAAAGTGAAGTAAGGCATTTAACATCTCATCGATTGGATTGATTAAAAGAGAACAGAAGGGCTGTATCAGTTGGCAGACTGCTGGAGGGTGTAGCCAGTGCCAAATCACTCCTATCAGTAAAATGCACAGGCCTGTTCTGCTCACTGATCCTATCAAAGAGATGACCCACTGAGGCTAAAGTGATGGTTAAGAGTCTTTTTTATCACTGCAAAGACCTGTGTCTAATATCACCTGAGAGGATGGAAAAGTGCTGCAAAATATTTAAAGGACCCACATCATGCAAGGCAATCAATGCGCCAATAAAAGCAAAGGATGTAGTACTGAAGCACTACGATGTGTATCAACCTCTCCCCAGTCCATATTGAAACTAAGTTTCTAAACGACACTTGTTTTGACTTAATTGTCTTGTGATGGCATTAGAACCAACACATTTGCAGTGTAGCTCCACCCATTCGTATTTAAGTTCTTAAAAGTGCATTGGCCACAACAGAGATCATTTACATATATCAGTCTTAAGGGTACAGTAATAAAAACTGCCTGTTGCATTTAAATTATTCAGTACACCTTTCTCCATCAATGAGAAGAAGCATTTGCTGACAGTGCCAAGGTTTTACTGACAGGTTGTGTGGTTACTTAGGGCCCCACAATGACCAGGTGACCCCTTAACAACATTCTAAGATGCTGATACAAATGCAAAATCAACTGGTTAGTCAAAATGACACCTGAAACTCTTCATCACTTGGTATCCACTTGGTATCTGATGTATCTTCCTCCTCAATGCCAGAGTAGAGCACTTTGGTAAAGTTAAAGAACCACAAAGCAATTGTAACCTTCTATACTATTAAGTCTGCAACCATTTCAGAACCTTTATTTGTAAATTATTGAAAACAACGAAGCCAAAAGTTTGACTGTGAAACTACTGAAACTGCAGTCAAATGGGTATTAACTGCCCCACAGGGGTGGCCCGAAGGACTGTTCCAACATGAATGCTGGTATTGAATTCATGACGGAGAGGTGATAAGTCTCAGGTTCTATCTGCAGTCTTATACTGTCCACTTCCAAAGTCAAGGTATGCATATCCTGTGGTCACGCCATATGGAAAAAAATATACAGATGGGTTTTAAGGGCTGATGTGCTAAAATATTAACAGGCCTCATTCGGGTTCTCTGGGGATTATTCACTACATCGCTCGAGTCCCAGAGTTTCTGCTTCATGGCTTCAGAAGTGCCTCTGGTTCTCCAGGGACATCTCCATAAGTTTTGTACTCAAGTCAGTATTCTCAGAAACTCTCACTGTAGAACTGATTTATTTATAAAGGATCAGGCAAAAAGACTAGCGCTCTAGTGGGACTGAATAACTTTCTGTTTACCTATATCTGCACTGAGGTAAAGGACAAAGCTTTGAGAACTCTATAATATTCTGTCTTGCAACCTTGGGAAATTTCACTTTCTTTGTTTTTTTGTTTCTATAATTTAGAAATCGAGTATTGACAGATGCAGAGCCCCCCCCCTGCAAGTTCTCTTGTTTGCGAATCATTTCATGACATTGTGGGAGTAAATGAAGTGCTTTCACATGAAACATGTAATTAGAAATAAGAAACAACAACAAAAAATGAACGCAAGGCTGTGTATGTGATTTCCAAGAG
Source organism: Crenuchus spilurus (assembly GCA_036984385.1). NCBI lineage: Eukaryota > Metazoa > Chordata > Actinopteri > Characiformes > Crenuchidae > Crenuchus > Crenuchus spilurus. The sequence goes on along the minus strand of BRDA01062297.1, from coordinate 6,890 downwards.
CCTGTTTACTCCCTGTAATCAGTGACTCCTCATCATTTAACCAGTACAGAAATCTGTGGCAACAGATACTTGGCAAGAGGAATTCCACTGATAATGATGATAATGGCATATAAGAGCTGGAGAAGAAAGAGTAAAAAGCATAAATGCCAGGGCCCGAGTGGCTCAGCAGGCTAAGACGCTGACACTATAATCAGAGGATTGTGAGTTTGAATCCCGGTCATGCTGTTTACCATCAACAGCCGGGGCCCAAGAGAGCAAAAATTGGCAGTGCTCTCTCTGGGTGGACAGATGGCCCTCTCACTCTCCCTATCACTCACACATTGCAATGTCTGCTGGCTCGGGCATCTATTGATTGGTCCATTCGGAGCTGGGCATCCTGCGCTTTCCTCTGAATGCGTTGGCTCCCCAGTGACGATGGTCATTTGAAAAGAGGTGGTGGCTGCATCACATGCAACGGAGGAGGCTTGTGCTTGACTTCATCCTCCTAGAGTCAGGAACATTGCAAAGTGATGGGGAGACTCCTAATGGATGGGATTGTCTAATTGGCTACTACTACATTGGAAAGGGGATAAACATTGCAAAAAAAACCCCCCAAAAAATAAATGTTCATTATCCTTCGTATTTGTTTTTGTTTATTTATAAAGAAGGACGTTTTCTTTTTGTTTTAAAAACCCAGACTAACACTTATTACTCAGTAACTACAGGCACTTCAATGCAAACTGACTGAGCTATCCATCAGTTATAATAGTGAGGAATTCATGTCAAGGAGCTTAAGAGGTTAACTGAAGAGAACGGCTGGAGGTGAGTCATATCTTTGGGGTGATTTATATCTTTGCCTCGTCTCTTTTCCTCCCTTAGTCTTTTTCAACATGGACATTGACCAGCACTACAGACAGTGACCCTTGACCTGACGAGCACCATGGACAGCAGCGCCCAAGCGGTACAGGAGGAAAGGCCAGCACAAATGAAGTATTTCACTTACAATGAATGCAAGGGAGCTCTGCCAGTCTTCATAAACTTCTGTAAGTAGGTGAAAGGAGAGATCAAAGCAAGAGAATTGAGACTATGGCTCGTAAAAGGCTCGCGACTGTTTGTTTATGGTGCTGAAGGACGGCAGTGGCCTTTGAGGAACTCGACTACCCACTGACTCTTTATCCTTTAATGATTCCTTTAATGCTCGCTAAGTATTCATCGCATACAGCCTGATTAGTGCTAATGTTTGGCATTGGGATGTAGCCCAAGGCAAATGTGAGCGAGTGAGTGAGTGTGCGAGACAGCAAGGAAGAGCCAGAGTTACTAAGTTGTGCCCGAGTATGGTTCTGATGAGGGTCTGCGGTAATAGCTGGAAGGAATAGAGAGATAACAGTGAGATGGCTCAGCTGATTAACAGTCAGTAATAACAGTCAAGGTCGTACACAGTGGGAGATCGCACAGCTCGCCTTCAGCCCCAGTTCTGCTCTCCTTGTGTTTGGCTTAAATGCTTGCTATTATCAAACCTTTGGGCTACTTTCACACACGCACATGCTGCACTCGTGAGAAGACTAGTAAACCAAACCTACACTTTTAAAAGTTAAGACAAACCAATTAAAGGTTCCCCCAAAAATCACAAATCCATATGTTTCCACTAATCAGACAAGACATGAGTCCAAATTTTGCTTCTTCAGTATATATCTGGAGCTGCAAGGCTAATGTTGCTAATAGCAGTCACCTAAACATCCCAGTCACTTGCATCATCACCAAAGCTGCTGCCAATTTTCTCAAATTGCTTCCAGGTTAATGAAGGATACAAAGACTAGTTGATGTAGTTTAATATGATGTGGACACAAGCAGTCACTTCAAACAACATCAGCGCTGGTAGAAAACTGGATCAGATATCTCCATATTTATGACAGACTTCATGATTAAAACTGACTCTCCACTTATTACAATGAGTCAGATTTCCAAGATGGTGGATGTAGCATTCTGCTACACAAGTTCTTGTTATGTTGTAAAGCTCATAGTCAATCACACTATGTCTTAAACTGCATCAGCTAGCCTGTGAGATCTTCAGTAAGATCTGGACACAGTTTGAGAAGTTTTGGTGATGTATTTTGATTGAAGCTGGGCTATTTAGGTGACTTGGGTTCTGGTATCTATGAAAGCATGCAAAGCATGGGCTGGTCAGTTGAAAGGAAACCAAAAGCGGCTCTTCCACGGCATCACTCATGAAGAACATTATTTTGAAAAAGTTGCAAAATAATTTTCCATATTCAGACACTACTACTATTAGAAATGTTTGCAATGGCCAGGAGATGTATCCACCTGCTATATTTCTGCTGAACTATAAACACCTACATAGTGGTTTTAGTGAATTTGGAGTCAGGGTTCCAGCAAAGTATTTGACCTCCCTTAAAATCAAATTCATACTACTGGTTATGCAGGTGAGCTTTTCTCTAAGTTCATCTTTATCATAAAGGAGTCACTTGCTTCTGGAGCAAATAACTAAAGACGCCCTCTTAAAGATATTTTCAGCCGTGGTGAATGTGTCAGAGTTCGCCTTCTCCGCTGCAAGGGTTCCTCTATGTTCTTCAGTTTAGCACATACAAGAAACGCCTGTGCTCCTGAGTGGGCTGATGTGAACTTGAAAGTTGATACGTGCTTAGGAGTGTACATTTGCAAATAATGACTTTATGTCAACATCTAACATTCCATGTAATAAAGTTAGATTTGTACATTTTTTCCATCTTGGGACAAGTGCACAGTCAATATTAGCCATGACTTCTTCACCTCTGTTGCAAAGAGGTGACAGTTCAATACGTGGAAACAGAAAGACTCTCTAGAAAGACACAAAAGTATAGCACTGTCAATCACAATGTTTCCCTGCCGCTTGAGTTAAATGGAACCAATCAGGCTTTACTTCATACTATTCCAGATCAGAACAGCTTTGTTCTCAGACAGCTGTAGTTCAGACGAGTATATCTACTGCTCTGGAATGGGAATGAAGTGATGAGACTTCTGCTCATTCTCTTCTTCTGTATCATATTAACCCTCTGGAGTCTGCATTCCCAATGGCAGTATATTAACAAACACTTATATAACTCTGCAAAATTTTATCCTAGAAACTAAACATAAACCAGAAACCTTAACAAAAACTGGAAATCTTAATGGGTATACTTTTTAAATTTTATAATACTTTTTATATAGATATTTGAGAGAGCACATTTTTCAGCGCCAGTCAGCACGCTGCACTTTTTTCCACCCCCTCACGCGATCTGTCATTTATATGAAAATGCAATGATAATTTCAGACATTCCATTGGGGGATTAGTGTCTGTGAAATTTGTTAAAACCCCCATTTTGTGTCTACATCTTGAGTGTGCTCCTGAATATTCAATATAAGGTTAGTGACAGAGTGAAACACAGTGTCAAGTCACATTTGTTAAGCTAAAGAAATAAAACCACATAGAATTTGTAAAAACTGTAATGACCAGTGTGTAGCCAACACCTCTGTTTATTCAGTTCTGAGCTCAAAAGTCTTGGCTAGAAATGTTTTTGACAATATATCAGCACAAGTTTAGAGCAGATTTAATCAAAATATAGATTTATGACACTCTTACTGTTTTGACACTGTTGTTACTGAGTTTGTGCTGAACAAAAGCCTGTGTAACACTTTGGAAAAAAATATTTTAGATGGGTGTAATTTGTAAAAAGTCAGGGCATGTCAGACTACATCAGAGTGTCTGAAATACCCTCAGACTCCAGAGGGTTAATGCAATGTTTTGGTTTGGAATCAGCAGAAGAGTTAAAAATACTGTAATGCTAATGCTAATGCTTATTGGATCAAAAATACATTGGGCCTTTTGGCAATTCCTTCTTTTACAGGAGCTCCTCTGTTATTTTATTTATATCTGGATCAACCATGTCAGTGTTTTTCTCTGTACAATGCTGAGAAATTCCAGGCTGTTATCTACAGTAAATATTTAAAATTTTAGTCCCATTCAAATACAAATCTTGCTTTTCCAGACAGATGTAGGGGAAAAAAGATGTTAAAATATTATGACCACCCCTGGTTTGGAATGAACTTGGCTTGGGATGTCAAAGATGCCACATGACAGGGTTTACTGCATGTATAAATAAGTGAGCACACCAGTCAGTTGTAGCTGAGTATAAAACTATTGTCATGGGCTAAAGGATGTGATTTGACTGATCTTCAAAAGGGACAACAGGGTACTGCGTGAAGTGTAGTAGCATCGGCTAACTTTGTGGGATGTTCTAGAGCTGCTGTAGTGAAGGTGTACAGAGAACATACTTTTTGTACATTGAGTGCTTCCCAATAGCATAACAGTAGTGCCCAAAAGGCCATTGATGCCAGAGGGGAACAATGACTCCTGTGAATGGTACAGAGCAAATAAAGTGGACCAGTTAACCTCTATAATGAACACAGGGAAGTGAAAAAGCTCACCACTGAACAAAACTGTACACACACACACACACACACAGACACACACACACATCATTATAGATCATATGTGTTGTTTTATATTTGATTTTGTTTATTATATGTTTTGTTGGAATAAGGGTAAAGCATAAATGAATGTATAGACTGTGCTGTACATGGTTGTGCCAAATCTAATAAAAGAAAGGGAAAATAAAGATTTTTGGTTGCTGCTACTTACTTCTCCTTAAGCATTGATACATTAGAAACCCTCACATATTGGCAAACAAAATAATTGATGGTTTAGACGAATCACTCAACCATCTACTTGGTCTGAGAGTCCTCTACTCCGTACACCACCTTGGAGAGCATTCAATGAGAAAAAGGCTGATTATAATCACAGATACAAGTACAAATCCTTACTTACTAGCTGTATCTGTTGCTTTTGGTTGTGAACTGTTATCATAATGCAGAATATTATAAACTAAATAACTTATAAATAAGCTTTCTTTAATTATGGTATAATATAATTTATCTATCAATAATAATCTCTATGCATAATGGAAAGTATATCAATTCTGCCACTTAATATTCAGCTTATAGCAATATTAGTCATAATGCAATATATAATATGTCCAAATGTTTGTGGACACTCCTTCTAATTAATGAATTAAGCAACAGATGTGTAAATATTCACATAGCTTGTCTGTAAAGAAGTACTGCCAATAGAATAGGACTCCCTGGAGCCTATTCTATTGGCTCCATGTCTAATGGCAGTGGGCTAGAGGAGTATAAAGCCCCCAGCATTGAGCTTATAGCAGTGATATTGTGTTTTGTATAGTAAACATGGTTATACTGTGTAATGCATGTTTATAAACATAGCCATCTCTAGAATGCATTATGAATGTTTAAGAATGTGTTATGAATGTATTCACAGTTTCCTGAGAGACCCCTTACTTAGCCAAATTTTCCTAAATCAATGTAGTGCCGCCATTAGTGCATGCTGCTACCAGACAGATTCATTATTCCACACTACTCTGCTACCTAACATTAGCCTGGAGCCCCTGATGGCTGGCACAATCTCTCCACTACAGTTTGTGCTAGTAATGATAAAGTAAATGCCTTTTGTCCAGATTTAAAGTTGGTGTCTGTGTGCCAGTCACAGATACTGGCTTTATGGAGGAAGAGTGATGGCTAAAGTTAGCAGAGCGTCTCTGTGTGGTCAGCGGGAGCTATAGGCTGCGTTCATCACGCCGACACCTTTACGGCCGCTTCAGATGAGCAAGCTGCTCTGCGTCTTCATTTAAGAGCTGAGGGCATTTCATTAGCCACAGTCTGCTCTCATTATCTTCCATATTTGGACTGTGATATTATGTGATGTATGACAGAAGGGAAGCTTTTTTGGAAAAGGATCCAATATCGCATGTGTGTTAGTGGCAAAAGTATGTGAATTAGCAGATGGGATGACAATCAGATGAGAGTGGGTGTCCTATTTTATTTAAAGAACAGCACAGTCTGATCTTCACAACACATTCAGCAACAAACAAATTCGAAAGGAAAAGTCCGAATATTTCTACATGAGTGAAGAATGAATAAAGAAGAATCATATTTATGTTTTGTAAAATCGTGACCTTAATCCAGTAGAAATGTTGTGGAAATACAGTACCAGTCAAAGCTTTGGTCTGCATTGATTAATACTAAAGTCATCCAAACTATGAAGAAATACACCTGTAGTTATTTAGTAAACAAAACAGAATGTTTTATATTTTACATTCTTCAAAGTAGGCACCTCTTGCTTAGATGGCAGCTTTCTTGGCATTTTCTCAGTCAGCTTTATGAGGTAGTCACCTGGAATGGCTTTCAGTTAACAGCTGTGCAGTGTTAATTTTGTTAACGATAATTATGACGAAAAATATTTGTTGACGACCATTTTTTCACGACGAAAACGAGACGAGAACTAAATAAAAACTAATATTTTAAAACGAAAACTATGAATAAAAGTATTAGACTTTTTGTCAACAAATAAAAACGAAACGAAAATGTCACAGAAGGACAAAAAGAATGTTTTTGTCCAGTAATCCGCTTTTTAAAATAAACCTGCCGCACGTATGACTTTCTCAAAGCACGTAGCTCCCCAGTCACACTGGTGTTCTTAATGTGTTTGAGACATCAATTGTGTGTCTACTTTGAAGAATCTAAAATCTAAAACATATTTTGGTTTGTTTAACACTTTTAAGTTTACTACATGATTCCTTATGTGTTCCTTCATAGTCTGGATGACTTCAGTATTCATTTACAATGTAGGGACAAAAAAGAAAAACATTGAATGAGAAGGTGGGTCCAAACATTTGACTGGTACTGTACCTGAAGCAAGCAGTTCATGGGAGGAAGCCCACCAACACAAGTTAAACAAGATAAAGCTGTTTTGTATGGAGGAATGGGCTAAAATTTACACCAGTGAAAACACGAATAAATGT